>JACCGJ010020219.1:0-15339 GCA_013407085.1 Atriophallophorus winterbourni
TATTATTTCACACAAGTCTTTACAGACGGTGTGCCAACAAGTATACCATGAAGAAGGTACATGATGAGAGAAAAAAAAAGAAAAAAAGAAAAAAAAGAGGGTGATTTTTTTTGTCTGTCTGTTTACACATGCCGCTTTTGATCTTTTTTTGTCTTTTTTGGAATAAGGGAAGGGGGAGGGTCATTGATAAACGGGAACACAAGCACGGCAGGATTCTCGCCACTGGTTCCTTTCTTGTGCCATCACACTGAGTGTTGTCAGCCACATGTCTTCACGGTCCTTCGGGCCCCACCCGGGTAAGCGCGATGTTCCCACGATGGCTAGTGGGGCTGTTAGACGTTTGAGGGTCTTCCGCCAGGTATTCCTTGGTCCGCCACGGCGACGTTTCCAATCTGGTCCGGCGAGAGCAAAAAGAGCTAGGCGAGGAAGGCGTCGCTCATCCATACGGAGAACGTGCCCCAGCCATCTCAGCTGGCACATGGATATATGATCGGAGAGGGGCACAGAGCGATCACCGAGGACTGCCCTCCTGACGTCATCATTTTTGACTTTCTGTTGCCAGCTTAAACGAGCTATACTCCGCAGGCAGCGATGATCAAACGTCGATAATCGTTGACTATCGGCTTGTCGCAGCGTCCACGTCTCGCAGCCATACAGTAGAACTGCTCGTACGGTGGCCTGGTACACTCTGCCCTTCAAGCGTAATCAAACATCGCGTCGGCGCCACAGATACCGTAGCCCAGCGAAGGCATGGCGTGCTCTTGCAATCCGTGCTGTGATTTCAGCTTCGATATCGCCCGCAGTTGTGATGCAGCTCCCTAGGTAGGTGAATCTGTCAGTCACTTCCAGTTTATGGTTTTCGATCGTCAAATCAGGTGTTGGGTCTGTCCAATCCTGTAGGAACACTTTGCATTTTGACGGAGAGAAGTGTAATCCATACAGCGACAACTGATCAACGAGTAGATCCAAAGCGCTTTGTATGGCGCAAGCATTCTCTCCGAGGAGAGCAATGTCGTCAGCATAGTCCAGATCCATAACTCTTCGACCGGGGAGCAGGTCGATCCCACAATTCAGTAGCTGGGCTGTTGCTGCTTTCATGACATCGTCAATCGCAAAGTTAAATAGGAATGGGGAGATCGGACATCCTTGACGAACCCCGCTGGAGATGGTAAACTGCTTGGATAAGTCACCATAGGCTTTGACTCTGCCGGTGGTGTGGCAGTACAGCTTCTTGAGCAGGATTAAGTACTTCGGTGGGACACCATGGCGAATGAGACAGTCCCAGAGGGCGGTTCTGTCAATGGAATCGAAGGCTGCTCGTATGTCAAGAAAGACGATGATTGTTGGACGTGCGTATTGGTAACGTTGCTCCAAAATTTGGCGGAGCGTGAAGATTTGGTCCACACACCCGCGTCCTCCTCTAAAACCAGCCTGTTCTTCTCGGTACTCTGCTTCTCGGTAGCTGTTAAGCCTGGTCAGGATGATTGATGCGAACAGTTTAGAGAACACCGGTATGAGACTGATACCCCTGTGATTACCGCACCTTTCCTCGACCCTTCTTGAATACTGGGACGATGGCTGACGGTCCCCACGCGCTGGGTATGGTTTCCTCGTTCCAGATCTTTCCGAAGAGCACTGACAGTTCACTGCACAAAACGTCGACCCCTTCAACAAATAGTTCGGCTGGTAGCTCGTCTAAACCAGGGGCTTTGCGTCGTTTAAGCTTCATTATGTGTGAGCGAATTTCTGCTTCTGTAGGTGGTTCCTGTGGGGCCGGCCACTGAGTGGTGGAGCCACTAGGCTGAGCAACAGAGAGTGGTCGCGGTTGATTGAATTGGCTAGCGAAATGTTCCCTCAGCGGTCCATTCGCCTTTCTCTGTTGGTAATCAACGACCCATCTGCTTCCGTGATGAGTTCGCTCACGCTGGGCATTCGGGGTCCCGTGGAGCGTATAAGCTGGAACAATTTGCGGGTGTTGCCAACTGCTTGGGCTGCTTCCATCTCGCTTGCCCGCTCTTTCCACCATGATTCTCGGTCCGTTTTGAGGCTGGTCTTCAACTGGTGGCGAATTTGCCTGCGCTGTTCATCATATCTTTTCCCCGGAGGTAAGGAACGCTGTTGGTCAATTAATTTGGCTGTAGCAGCAGATATCCAGTTGGAATCTGTTCGCTTTGATGTTCCACAGCTTTCCATGCCAGCATGATACATTGCGCTTTGGATTTGAGCCCAATGCTCCTCAATATTATCAGGATGGGGTCCAAGTGCATTAGATAGGGCCGTTAGATAGTTCTCTGCCACTGCTCTATCTGATAGTTTAAGCGTATCCAGCCCCGTGATATTTTTCTTACGCGATCCGCTGAAACGCATAGTTAGGTTTGCACAGACTAACGCGTGGTCTGATGATAGGCAGGTCGACCAATATGATCTGCAGTCTTGAACACTGGAACGCCATCGATAACTGATCGCAATGTGATCAATTTGTGTCCAGAGTCCTGTCGAGGGGGATCTCCATGTTGCTGACCGTTGTTTGGAATGTCGGAAGTTGACGCTGCTGAGAAATAGGCGGTGCTCAGCACAGACTCAACAGGCGTTCACCGTTGTCTGATCGGACGCAATCGAGACCATATGGACCACCGAGGTGTCGTTCACTTTGTGAGAGGCGGCCAACTCGGGCATTAAGATCGCCAGCCAGGATGACAATATCCGACTTTCGTGATTTACGCAGTAATTCGTCTAGACCTCGGTAGAATTCGTCTTTCGCTAAATCAGCACTGCAGTCAGTGGGGGCGTAGGCTGCGATGACGAAAAGTGCACGGGTGGTCTGCCTGTGTTGACTGATTTTGCATGAGCCACCAAGTCGGACGGCGCACAAACGGCTATTGACAGGTAACCAGTCGATCAAGGCTGCCTCGGCGCGTGAGCTCAGGGCAATACCAACTCCTGCAAGTCCCGCTGTCTGGGCCTCTTCATCACCAGATACACGCAAACGGAACTGGACTCCGGTATTATTCGGTGAGCATAGGTTTATCACATGACTAGAGTCGTGTAAGCGCGTTTCTGATAGGCAGCAGATGTCTACTCTCATCGTTTCTAGTGTACGAGCTAAACCAGCCTGTTGTCCTGTTTGCCTCAAGGTCCTGACGTTGAATGCAGCTAGCTTGAAGGGCATACGGGGTTTCAGGGAGTGAGCACTCTGGATTGGCTGTTCTGTGTTTGGCGAGCTGGAAAGGGCATCTTGACGAGATTCATTGCTTGTGTGTAATGAGGGTAATGGGGGTCGTGGGATATAATAATGAGGGTCGTGGGATATAAATGAGGGTCGTGGGATATAATCGGCATGTGATGTAATGTAGCGAACGTGATTTTGACAGCGAGTTGTGGATGAAGTGGATTCCATGGTTCTTGTTGTAGGCGACATACTACCCGGTTGCCAAGGCCGAAGTAGGGGTTAGCTTAGGGGACCCCACCCGGAGCCTTTGACTCAAAAAGTCTTCCCGCAAGGCAGCAGGGATTTTTCCTCAGGGTTCACTCCCGAAGCCTTTCCCGCAGTCGGGTATGCCGCAAGGCAGCGGAGGTTTGGAATCAGGGTTTTCCTTCCATTAGATGGACTGCCCTCCCAGGCTAACGAGCTCCATCTGCCCGGAGCAAACTGGTTTTGAGGCGCCAGTCACCCGCCTTCGCCCCTTCTCCTGTCAGTAGAAGCAGTTCCGCCACGTGCAGGCCAGGAGCTGGGCTTTGGTTGTCAGAGGCTGTTTGAGACGCACGCCCTATGGGAGCATTTTATAGACAGTGGGAGCTCATCCCCACTGCCACCCCCGGCTTTTGTGACAACCTTTGGAACAAAGTAACTTAGCGGCACTTTGCCTGGGTCTGGCTTGTGATTTCATCCATTCAAACATGAGACACCAATCCATTATTGACCATCTCGATTGTTACAAAAACCCGGCAAATCGCCAAATTTACAACCCAACGGGATAGCAATCGGTGTGATACCTGGTCGTTGGTCTCTAGTCATCATGCGTTCCCATGTTTTCATCTCAGCAACTAGGCTACGTATGTATGAATTCGCAGGTCTGGGCTCACGCAATGTGTGTTGCACAGTTGTCGACTCCACGTGTCAGGTCACTGAAGCGTACGCAGCGATATCAGATAACGTGAGACTGTAAGGTATTTCCACATTCAGCTAATTATCGGTGATTGTACGGATGTGTAATCATGCAGTACTTATGTGCTGTGCGGCCAACATCGTGCTAAATTGATTGGCCAGAAGTAGTGAGCTGCATGCTGAAACAGGCTGGAGTCTCACTACCATTTCTTGTTCTTTTTCTTCCTCATATCTGTCTAGTTCAGGGCAACCTGACACCGTGGGTTCCAAAGGTTGTCATAGCCGGGGGTGGCAGTGGGGATAAGCTCCCACGGTTTATAAAATGCTCCCATATGGCACGCGTCTCAAATAGCCTCTGACAACCAAGTCCAGGCTTCTGGCCTGCCACGAGTGGCTCCCCGAGCCCGGCGGAACTGCTTCTACCAACAGGAGAAGGGGCGAAGGCGAGTGACTGGCGCCTGAAAACCAGTTTGCTTCGGGCAGATGTAGCTCGTTAGCTGCCTTGCGGGATACCTGATCACGGGAAAGGCTTCGGGAGAAAACCCTGAGGAAAAAGCTGGAACAGAGTCTGGTAGACCACCTCTTTCTGGCAACTCCTTGCTGCCTTGCAGGTCGCACTTGGTTGTGCAAAGGCTAGAGAAGCTGAGTCGAACAAACGCCGAGTGGTGCTGGGGACGCCGCTTTGTACCCAAATCCCCAAGAGCTTTCATTGAAGCCGACTCATCCTCCAGGAGGAGATAGTCGCACAAAAGAAAGAAAGAACCTGACAGTATCTTAGCCCACGTGCAGTCTCTGACTGTGCGGCACTTTGCCTGGATCAGGCTTGTGTCTTCATACCTCATTATCGCTGACAATCCACTTAGCCTGATGCTGCTGGTGCATTGCACAATAGCGATTCCGTGCACGCAACCACATTGTACCTTATCACGCTGTTCTCGAAATTCTGAATAGGGTTTCGTTATATTTTCATAAATATTGCGTGCAGTTCATTTCTTCCTTAGATTTCACCGCGTATGTTTTAATGAGATTTTGTATTTTTCTTCCACCCGAGTGATATGTCATCTCACCACACACTTTGACCTTGGATATACATCTTTCCTCATTACGTAACTGCCTTTCCCCAAGATGACTATCCATTACTTCCCGCTTTTACAGTGGCCCCATCTGCAGTGCTGGTCAGCCGTCTTCTTTACTGCCCGGCGTCCCTGAGACCTCACACCCTGCATCCAGTGGCACGTTGGATGATTCTTCTCGCGCGCAGTTACCGCATACCGTACTGAGCGCTACCGCCACCACGCTACCCACTGACACCGGTACCACTACGACCGCGTCCACACACACTGCCCCTCCTTATGGTCTACCCGGGGGTTCACCGCTTTCACAAACCGGCGCAAAATCCATCCCGTATTCCGGCGACAATGCCGACACTACCGAGGATCAGTGCAAACCCCGCAGTCTTCGATTCACCTGGACCATGAAGACCACCAGTCACATGTCCCCGCTCAGCATGATGCAAGAAATTAAAAATGTCCTCGCCCAGTACGATTGTCAATACGAGCAACGGGAGCGGTTTCTGCTCATTTGCAAACACGGAGACCCAACCACGGACGCTTGCGTGCAATGGGAGATGGAAGTGTGCAAACTGCCTCGACTCTCTCTCAACGGGATCCGATTCAAACGTATCTCAGGAACGGCGGTAGCCTATCGAAATATTGCATCGAAAATTGCCGATAATCTACACTTGTGAGCGCGCGTCAACTGCGTGTGTTGCTTATGGATGCGTCCCTTGAGTTCCGTTTCCTTGTTTCAACCCAATTTTTCCCACTCCCGTCGGGCGCTTGGTTTCAACTGGCCCCCCTAACGTTACTCTAACAAATTCATCATCATCAATGTGACGACACCACTGCATTGTATAAACAAACATCCTGGCTGCTAACTTGTCCGCTGTGCGTGTGTGTGTTTTCTATTTCTCATTCCCCAGCTGGTTGCACACCGTCCTGCGGTTACCGCGACGTTTCCTTCCGTGTATATGCGAACAACTCGTCTTCTTTCGACCGTAACAGCTTGCGAACTTATTTAACTACGTAACTTGTTTAGCGCCTCGTTGATCTCTCTGTCTCTTTATCTGTCTCTAACACTTCCATTTCGCCGAGGCTATTTTGCTGTCTCTTCTAGTGATTGATCATTGTCTCCAACCGATCAATCACCTCCGCTTTTGAATCTGTTCCATCTCTCAGTCACATCGGCGTGCTCTTTTCTCTTCATTCGAGATATTTTTCTATCGTTCGCTTTCTTTCTCTGCTCTTTGCATCGTTTTAGGTTGAAAGTGTTCACTTGTGTCATGCAGCGATTCAGGTTATTCTAGCACACTACGTCACTGTCGGGAAAGTTGAACATCAAATCAGCAATCTGTTGATTCGTCTGATCCCCCCCACCCCACCCCCACCTTGGACGCTCTCTACCATCCAAGTCACTTTGCTGCACACTCACATATGCATATGTAAACCACGCACTTATCCTTCCCTCACGTCTTTCTGATTTATCACCTCGTGTATCTTGCTCACCTTACGCGGTGGGACATTCTCACTGTTTGGTCATCTTTGCAAGGTTCAGTGTGGTCAACTGTACCCCACCCCACACGTATTGAACACTGGGCTCCTATTGTGTGAGGTCTCTAAAATTGTCAATCACCCCTGACGACCTTCTCGTGGGAACCGATACATGGTGATTTTGTTTCTTTTGTAATCATTTGGTCCCGCGCTCATTATTCAGGACTTGGACCTTGTAGTATTTCGCTTCACAAACATACTGTTCTACACTCCGTGTATGTGTGTGTGCTTGTTCTAGACTTGGATTTTGGGCATTTTCCTATCGTAACTTGTGTGTGTGGGGTGTTCAACGGCGGTCCCGTTTCTTCACGCAACGAGCAACTTGTCGTTGTCGTCGTCGACTACCTTACCGATCATAATGAGGAATAGAATTTTTTGTCATCTCGTTTTGGTCTTGTTTCTTGTGTGCTGGGGTTTTGTTTTGTTTTTTGTCACGTGAGAGATCACACATTGAGTGTAATGAATGAAGTGGTGAACAGATCCGTTTGCTTGTCCCGTAGAATAAAAACAATTGAGTGGATGAACTTTCTACATCGCTCTGATATATGCTACGGTGATCTGCCTCTTCAGTGATAAACCTTGATGCGTGCGTTGATCATGTGACCTCTAAATAGTTAATGATACTTGTTCGTGAATGACTTTACAAGTGCCGTGAAAGGAATCACTCGAAGCAGCTCATCATCATCATCACAGACAGCATTACACCGGTAGCACGTACCGAATGCTTAACTTCCACACAACCATGAAAAAGTATAATCCTAAAAGACGGGGAAGGGTGGGACTTAAATAGCTACGGTTTCTATAGAAGTAAGCACAAACAAACTTGGGAGAGGTGCCTACACCTCGAATGGAACATGCATTCAAACAAGTTTCGTGAACGAGTAGAGCGACATCAGCACGACAGCTTCCTTGCGGCTTTCACTGTCATGCATCATAACAAGCTTTTCTCGTCACTCCGCTTGACAACATACAAGGTTAAGCAAACACTCCAAGAAGATGCTTAGTGCAAGACCGCCATTGAACACGGTTTCGGGACATATCCTGAAGCGTAACTAGTCATTGCGATATCTGATCGCGGGGACACCAGTCTGGAAGACGCGCTGCGCAGACTTTGGAAAGGTTACTAGTAAGGGTCTTTAACTGACTATGCCATGTGACGGTTTGGCCGACCCGAGATTTACGCCAATCTGGATGTGGTGTCGCAAAAAGAATCTGTTTCGGAAGTCGGTGGTTCGGCATCCGTAAAACGTGACCTAGCCAGCGTAACCTATGCAGGCTGATTTGCTTCTCTATATCAACATTACTACCGAACAACTTATTTCGGAGAGCATCTGTGCGTATGTGATTGTAACAGCTAACTCCTAGAATGTTGCGGAGACATCGGTTGTCGAATACTTGGAGACGCTGAATGTATCTTTACGTAGGGTCCAGGTTTCTCACCCATACAGTAACACAGCCCGAACTGTCGCCTTATAGACTACCCTCGAAGCAGCTGCATAATGAGTGTCTGCTCTCTGCTCAATTGTATGTATTTCTTCTGTGGAACCGTCAGCACATTGTTTCCGACACAAACTTCAGCTTCTTCAGTTATCAAACGCCTAAACTATTGGATTATTACATCCTTATTCTGCTGCGAAAACAGTGTACGCGCATAAAACAGTGTGTTTTAACACAGGATTTTGGTGTTGACTTACAAAACATTATATTTGCACCGAAATTCGTAACTTTGAACAGTCTCGAGATCTCATCTGGTTGTATACGCAGTTTCAAGATTTATGCGAAATTCGACACGTAAAGTGAACTATCGTTAAATGTTAACCACCGGTTTACGTTTTGCTCGTTTTCATGCCTACAGTGACAGTTCTAACAAGCTAGAGGTTCGCGATTCGAACCCCACTGTGGGAAAATGCGCCTAATCCTATTTTCCCACCCACCCCACAAGGACCGACCATAATCTGAAAACAATTGTGATAACCTATACCCAGTGGATGTACTAATCTCGTTTCCCTTTTGAGACTGGTACACGCCCTAGCATTCTGATAAAGAAGAAGCTCTCAATCTGTTCAAAATTTGATTGTTCCTGTTTTAAAATAAAAACCAATCAACGGTATCGTTGTAATAATAAGTGTATTCATTGTCAAACATAACAATAACGTTCTCATAAATTTCCGTTTGTTTGGTCTTTTTTAAGATTTTTTTGAACTTCAAATGTGAGGGGAATAAGTTCGAGGCTGATGGTTGCATGCTCCTATTACGTACCCTGTTCTGTCAATCACCCTTGGGCTGTTGTGATGGATACGGAATGATGTAGTAGGGACGGTCGTTATGTTTTATCAATCGATGCGTTCTTAACCCAACAGTCAGGAAAACAGAGCAAGGGCGGAATGTAATGTTGAGCGGAAGCCCAAGTGCCCGGTGAGTGCCTTTGTCCGTGGACATGGTTTGTATTTGTATGGCAACAATAAAGTGTGAAGGTACAGAATAATCCCTGGGAAAGCGGACAGTGAGGCCGATTGAAGTTCGTTGGCATAGACGAGGCAAACAATTTGAATGTGGTAAAAATGGGGCTTTATTGCTGAGGTACAGCATGATTCACCCAACAGGGCTAACAAAGCTTCTGTGTCACAAGCGAAGCGTTAGGGGAAAAAGCCCTAACCGATTTCGCAGCTAATCCCCTTTAGTTTAGTTGCGATAATAATCAATAACCAATAAATGAGAATATTCTCAGTGATTTCTCTTCGGTTAGCCTAAACCGCTGCAACCTAATTGCTGTAGAGTTCTCTGTTCATAGCGCGTTGATTTGTTGTTATGATGTGAATCGGGTTGAACCCTTGAAAGCGGTGACCTTTGTGGATGGCATTGGCAAATAGTTGTATGTCAAAACGCGCTGCATCCTTCCTGGTATTATTATTCTTTAACTGCCCGTTTGGGTTCGGCCAGTGTATTGTTTGATGCCATAATTGTGCCCGATACATTGTTATGATAATGACAACTTACTAGCTATAAGTCTCCTAGAAGGATAATCCGGTATTTGTAAATATCCAGCACTTGCTACGCCCATTCTTCAGTCACTGATTCATTATTCGTCATTCATCTTGTTCGCCTCGTTATCAGTTCTAAACGATAATCAAATCGATGACGGTGTGAATCTAGAATAACGATTGCCCAATTTACACACTCGTTTGAGCATCTCTAAAATCACTAATGATTCCTTCCCGCAGTAATTATGAATCGTTGTTGACGGGAGGTTTGCCAACTTGAAGAGCTTTTTATTTGTTTAGCCATGTTGCTTGGATAAATGTGTCATTGTTCACAATGTTTCGGATTCCCGATACCGGGACTGTTTAGCCGATTCCTGGGTCATCCACTGGTGCAGGGCTTCAGAAACCAAAGTATTTTGGACCTTGATTATAGCACCTAGAAGTATCTGGGATATAAACCGTTATTTTGAATTGTTGAAAGTGATCAGCGTTAGATTTGAAAGGTGGGTTTATGCTATACCAAAAAACGATTAGGTATCAATCTTCAAGCGACGCTTCAAAATGAAAAAAATGTTACTCGGGAATGGCTGTTTTATCCCATGCGTGGGCTACGTCACACTTGCCCAGGTGTCTAATGAAAATGCAGTTAAAATTCTGACATTCTTGGGTCTTCCTCACTCGAATCTTCGTCACCTTCAATTTACTTTATTCAACAAATATCATCATCATCATGAAGCACAAGTCTGGAGCCAGACAAAGTGCCAAGCAATATGAAGCAGAAAAAGCAGATAAGCAAGCGCGTGGAAAAGGGAAAGTAGGCAAGCGGAATACGCAAAAGCAAATGCACAAAAAAGCAGCTTGTTTTTTGTAGTTTCACTGCATGCGATTTTTTGGTTTTTTTGTTTTGTTTTTGTGTTTTTATGTAAAATAATACCGGATAAAAAAATTATGACACAAGTTAAAATACACTGGCGCCACTGACTTCGGTTTGTAGCCATATCGCGTAAGGTTTCCAGCCAACTATTAAGTGGAGCTTTTGGACCCCACCCAGGCAAACGAATACATCACACTTGTGCTGGTGTCTAATGAAAATGCAGTTAAAATTCTGATATTCCTGGGTCTTCCCCACTCGAATCTTCGTCACCTTAAATTCACTTTATTCAAGAAATACCCGATCATTAGTAACCGCTTTCAGAAGACACTACTTTACTGTTTTGAGGCCGTTTCTGTTTGGTGTTTTCCTACGTGGAATTAATTTTACTTCTCGGCCGAAACGTCGGGATCGAATTTTGAAAGTAAAATTCATTCGAATTGTGTTCGCGTTTCCTATGGTACTGTACAGCCATTTGCTTTTATCGCCATGTCAAACTTGAACTGGTCGATATCTCCGTTTACCTTGACAGTCGTATCTCTACTGGCGGTTGCATCGAGAACGAGATCCCACAGCGTCTACGCAGAGCAGGTATAACGTTTGCTAACCTTCAACGTTTATGGTGAGTACACAAAGGTTGAGTGTGCAACATAGTCATGCATGCTACGCTTATCTCTGGCTGCGAAACCTGGTCTATCCTAGTGGATGATGTCCGTCAGCTTGTTTTTGACATCCACTTCCTGTTTATGATGGCTCGCATTCGGTGGGGCTATCCCGTTACAAATGTAAATGTTAGCAAACGGGTGTTGAGGTCAAGAGGTCACAGACTGAGTGGTGTACCGATGCTTGCTCGTTTGCGACAGTTGGGACAGGTTTTAAGAATGTTTCATCGCCGCTTATCGTACGCACATATTGGTAGTTAGAAGCCGGGGTGGTCAGTCCATGACGTGGCGCGCTGGGATGCAGAAACTCATCGTTAATGCTAGGATCAGTATAAGGCATGTAGTTGCTGGGTTAGTGTCAAGAGATCCAATTAGTAGATGGTTGAAAATGAAAAAACCGAGGCAAGTGGCCCAACTTAAGTTTTTTGGTTATCTAATATATTTATAAAATCAAAAACAAAAAAGCACAAACATCCCAGGCATAAAATGAAAAATAAGCTTATTTTGCGCGTTTGCATTTACGCGTTTTCTTATCCTTTTCAGCTTCGTTCCTATGTCCAGATGATCTAATGGATACCACAAAAAACAAAAAATCCTTAATCTTGAAATCTTGACTTAACCTCACTTTCTCCCACTGAACTGGAAATTCAAATTCATACCTCTGTTGGTGTATTCTTTCACGAACAAGAAATCTCATGGTATTACCAAAGTATTGTGGTGCTCACATCCGCCATCCCTTACACACCACTAACGGTTTCAGGCGTTGCCATTCGTCAGGTGGAGACAGTAAGATTAGGTTCAGTGAGCCTTGAAACGTTGGAAAAGCGGTATTAATTACACGAACATAAATTTCAACCTCTGGATACACGATCACATCCCAGAAATACAAACCAGAATAATCGGTTACATAGGTACATAGCCTGCCGTCGTATCTTGAACATATCGTGGATGGACAGAGTGACTAATGCTGAAGTGCTTTAAAAGGCTGGTCTACAGATCATGTTCACCCTATTGCGACAGCGCCGCCTGCGGTGGCTTGGTCATGTCTACAGAATGGAAAATGGTCGTATTCAAAAAGATCTACTCTATGGTGACTCGCAATTAGGAAGTCGACCATTGGGCAGACGTTTGCAAAAGAGATATGAAAGATCTTGGCATTGACCCGGTGGGTTGGGAAGAACTTGCTCTTGATCGCTCACATTGGAGGCATTGTGTAAAGCGTTGTCTGCAAGCTAAGGAGGAGCAGATACAGCTCTTGGCTGCTGAACGCAGATCACTTCGACGGCGTGCAACTGATGCAATACAACCAAGTTCTGACTATCGTTGCCAGCGCTGCGGGAGAGATTGTTCTTCCCGAATCGGACTGTTTAGTCATTCAAAAAGCTGTAGAATATGAAACTTCATGCGATTGTGATGTACATCCATGCTCGACATCGACCGAAGGAGGCCAGCACACCTAGCCTATGGGAAGTAAGAAGCTGTTCGTATGTTAGCGAACTCAGCGAACTCCTAAAATTGTTACGAACAGCGAGATTTCAGCCTTGATTTTTAATACCCTATGCCACGTACGTTGAAGATTCGTCGGCATTATTTGAACTCCTTCAGGCAAGTGCAAACAACATAACCTTCTTCTCTAGCACTGACATTTGAGCCTCTAGCTTCGTGGTGAATAATAAACATTATAGCAAACTCAGAATTATTTAGCAAGTTTGATGAAACATTGGCTTCATGAAATTATTTACTGCAAATTCCTGTTAGATCAGATTGCATTGAAAATCCATTGAAGGTCATACATTAAGTTAAAAATTTGGCAGAAAATCCATGGTTTTCCATTATCCAAAATGTCGGGATGCAATTGGTAATTTTATGTGGCTTCCGTGCACTTATTTGCATTCACCTTCTTGAATGTCACTTTTGCGAATACCGAAGTGAAATCTAAACACATTCTTTCACTATAACTAAACTGAACATGCGACCGACTCGTGGCACTGGCGAGCTAATTTTATTTTGATTTTACACCGTAAAATAACATTATATATCGTGGAATGTTGTACAATTATTGTGGTAAAATCGTATGACAGCATCTCTGTCTACATATTGATTTGTGGATTGATGACGTAGACATTAATGTGGGGGTGTAGACTGCTCGCGCGAAAGCGTAAATCCTAAATCGATCGATCGATTGATTGATTGCCTTTCATCTGGTTTAATCGATTGAGCGGTGATCATAAAACGTTAATTATGCACAAAGTATGGTATCGATCCAGCCGAACGTTCAGATACTCATAGACTCTCGGATTTATCGATCGATAATCATTTAAGTACATTGCCAAATTTCGTTTAGTTCAGTGCAGGAAACAGATTAAACAAAATAGAAAATTTCTAGCCAATGATGTCATGCCGATGAGAATTAAGGTCTAACTTCAAAACACAAATTCCAGACATTTTAATGGTAGAAGAAGTAAATCGCTTGACGAAAATCACATGATGACGGGGTATATGGGGTAAAAACAACTTTCCCAGAGTTATTTGGGACGATCGCATACCGCATAGTTCGTCATGTATTTATCAAGATTTGAAGCGAAAACCACAACCTGTTCCGAGCGTTTGATTTCTACCGGCAAGTCGGTCCAAGTGAAACCAATTCTAACCGAGAAAAATTGCGACGAATATCCCATCGAAAATGTGGGATGGTTAAAGACCTTGAATGCTTACGAGTAAGATCGAGTAGGATCCTTGGGATTTGAGAAATGTTTGAAGTGATGATAGTTTGGTGTATATTTATATTTGGTATATATATATATAATAAAGAGTGTCTTGCAGTGTTGGCTTCATTTGTTCGATGTAGACATGGATGTACACACAAACGCATGATGTTTCCGGCTCACTGATTTCGAATGTCAAAAGTAGTCCGATTCAGGAGAAGCAATCTCTCCCATATTTCTCAGAGCGATATGCAATACTCGGACGAACGATGTCGACTGCACGCTGACCCCATGATCCGCGATTGGCAGTTGAGAATAGTATCTGGTTCTCCCTCGCTTGCCAACAGCAATTTACACAGTGCTTTCAAAGCGGGCTGTCAATCAAGCTCAACCCAACTCGTAGGCCCAACCGAAGAGCATTCATATCTCCTTTGCAAATGTCTTTGTACCGCAAGTGTGGTCTGCCCAATGGTCGACTTATTGATATAAAGACAAACTGATTGTGACTTAATTACAGAAGCAAGTCGGTCTTGATGAGGAGCAGAAATACGTTTCAGCAGACAGCAGATAATTAACAGCGTGTATAGAACGGAAACAGTGATAAAATTGACGTGTTACTCACATCTCCGAATTTACAAATGTGATAATAATAACAAAGTTCCTTGAAATGGCTTTTGTTTTTTAATTAAATGAAAGGATTCGTTATAAGAGCTAGGTGCAGAGGTTGAAATGTATGCTCAGGATTCAAGATTAACGGCAAATTTTCAAATAGCTTTACATTATCATAGAATATGTGAATAAAATACTAGTAAAGCATACTTTGTCATTTCGAACCAAGCGTTTCAGTGGAAGCATCAAAAATAATTCCTCAATGGAAATGTTGGCATAAGAGAGTCAACGAGATTCAAAGGATTCAAAGATTTATGTTTAAAAAATAATACTTTACAACACCACAGGATTACGGTATTAATAAAAATATGAAAAATACAATAGTATAAAAGCAATAGAGAATATCAAATGTAAGGCTCACGAATGATGTTCGTTTGCAAGTGCAAGTCGAATTTCGCTTTAAAAATCGCCAGGCAAGAGTCCACCACATTTTGAGGTAGGGATTTCCAAAGAAATATAGCTCGTACGGCGAACAATGGCGCCGACAATCAATACGGGAACTTGGAAAGTAAAGGCATAAGGTGTGTCCGCGTGTCACTTTTACATCACATACATCAAGCAAGTGTTTTAGTAGATGTCCTTCGGTAGACACAATTCTATAAGTCAGAATAATATCGCGTCGTATCCTCCTTTGGGTAAAGTCGCATAGACCCAGACGTCGCAATATTTCGGTGTACGGTGCGAAGACCCATCACTAACTTTGTTGCTCTATGATAGATGTTATCGAAGAGAGCAAT
>JACCGJ010020220.1:0-50748 GCA_013407085.1 Atriophallophorus winterbourni
AGGATCATGAATGTGGGGAATCGGGTAAAGTTCACATATCACATTGGTTCGCTTCTCCTTAAAAATTGCAGTGAAGAATAAGATTTGGGTGTCTGGATATGCTCCAGTTTAACAACCTCTCTTTAAACTAACAGTACCTTTAAAAAAGCAACACGTATGCCAAACCTATTCAAACGGGTATTTGGGAACTTTTTGCACAACATATTCCCAAGGATCATGCATACATATTTGAGACAAATCATGGAATATGGTGTGCAGTCATGCTCTCCGTGGCTCTAGAAGGTTGTTGAACTTATGACGTGAATCTATCACAGCTCATCAAAACTAAATCTCAGCATTCAAAAAGGCCTTATAAAGAAAGGATAGCTCAGCCGAATCTGTTCGACTTCCCCTAAAGACGAATCAGAGGAGACCTTATCTTCCTTTACAAAACATTTCATACCCCCAACCATTCCTTAGAGGATTTATTCACGCGAAGGGATACGAGGAATTATCGGACCCATGAATATGTGATGGTGGTTCAGAGTTACAATCGTCTTCTCATATGGCCTGTTGTATTGTCGGGTCACTATTTTTGTAGCACAGTGATATACATTTTTCAGCTAAGTTACGTCCATCTGTATCCATGGGTGTCATGCTTGAACAGCATACTCCATTTGTGGTCTGATATGGGTGTTGATAACCAAGATTCAAGATTCACGAATTTATGGTCACAAAAAGCACATAGCTTCACAATTAACATATCATAGTAAATATTCGTTCGATGTCACTGGAGTCAATTAATATGCTTACCCTGATTCAATACACAGGCATCGTCAAATCGTTATGTAACAAATAAGTGCCCAAGTTTCGAGTGAATGTTTTGATACATAGAGAGGTGATAATTGTTTCGGGAAGGGTATTCCACGCGTTGTGGGATCGGTTGATGTAAAATTGCCCGGGGTTATGTGTTGCTCACATCCCCATCCCTTACGTGTAAGGGATCATCCACAAGCGCCTTGAGTGCTTTGACCAAGAATCACTTTGTGATTCTGTGTCTGAACATCGTGGTTCGTTGTACGAACCCTATATAACAGTTGGCATACAAGTATAATCTTGTTTGCCCGGGGTTATCTTGTGAAGTTTTTATGACAATGCCAACGTAATGCCACTTGTGGTGTGTAATGTCATGGTTAATTCAAGCTAGACGTAATTAACATTACCTTACTTTTCGCACTATAAGGCGCACATAAAAACACTAATTTGTACGAAAAATCGGCAGTGAGCCTTATATTCCGGTTCGCCTTATGTATGAATAGTGTACGTTCACACTGCGCTGAAAAATCTGTCAAAATGTTTTGTTACGACTTTGGTAAGTGACGATGTCACTCCCCTTGATTTTAGAAGAATAATCACTGATGGTTGTGGAGTAGGCTTTCTAAGCTGTCTAGACAGAATTGTTTTGGGGTCAGAGTCAAACAATCAACAACAGATCAACATGAAACTATTCAGCGATTAAAATGAAACTCTTTCACTTACCGAAACCACTATTCCTGGTACGTACGGTGCCTAAAAATACGGTAATTAAAGACCCCAAAATGGCACCTGTTAAGAGACATGCTTACGATGTGGATTTCAAACTCAAGGCCATCAGCCGCGCAGTACAACATGGGAATACAGCGCCTGCGAAACAATTTAACATTAATGAATCAATTCTACGGAAGTGGACGAAGAAGAGTTTCCGAGGGAACAAGGCAAGATGGCCACAATTAGAGGACAAAATTAAGCAGTGGATTACTGAACAGAGAAGAGCAGGTAGAAGTGTCTCTACAATCTCCATTCGACTTAAGGCAACAGCGATGGCACGTGATATGCCAAAGGATTACAATGAAAGAAAAGCTATCTTCCGCACTTATTGCAAGGACAAGATCATAGAAAAAAGCGCCCTTCTGACCACATCACAAACATGGATGAAGTCCCTCTCACCTTTAACATTCCCATGAACCGTACCGTAGAAAAAACAGGGACGTCTACTGTATCTATACGCTTCACAGGGAATGAGAAATCTTCCTTTAATGTCGTTCTTGGTTACCAGGCTAATGGTCAGAAACTACCACCCATGGTCACTTTTAAGAGGAAGACTTTGCCAAAAGAAACGTTTCCTGTTGAAAGCATTGTTAAGCTCAATCCGAAAGGCAGGATGGACGAAGAGAAAATGAGCGAGTGGCTGAGAGAAGTTTATGTCAGGAGGCCGGGTGGCTTTTTACACACTTCTACGGCCTTATTGATCTACGACTCTATGCGCGCTCATCTCACTGAAACTGTCAAAAGTCAAGTGAAGAAAACCAATTCGGAGCTGGCCATCATTCCTGGAGGATTGACCAAAGAACTCCAACCGCTAGATATTGGAGTCAATAGGGCGTTTACGGCTAAATTGCGAGCCGCATGGGAGCAATGGATGACAGAAGGTGAGCACACATTTACCAAGACAGGTAGGCAACGCCGTGCTAGTTACGCCACTGTCTGCCAATGGGTCGTCGACGCCTGGGCTAAAGTATCGGTCTCTACTGTTGTCCGAGCTTTCACTAAGGCTGAAATCATTGATGAACAGCCAAGCAACAGCAATCAAATTGAATCGGATGATGACGAGAGGGATCCGGGCGTGCTTGATGCCGCTCTCGCCCAACTGTTGAATTCTGACACATAAGACGAGGAATTTGATGGATTCGTATAAGAGGAATGATTGAAAAAGTTAGTGTACTTTTTATGTAATATTGACAGTTATTGTTCATGATTTGAATAAAGTCTGACCTATCCGACTATTTTTGTTTCGCTTTATGCGCCATATAATCCGGTGCGTCTTATATATGAAAACAGATCGTTCACTGATACTGCGTCTTATAATCCGGTGCGCCGTATAGTCCGAAAAATACGGTAGTCAAATTTTTTTAATAAATTTGTGATGTAGATGCTACTTTGACCTGAACGGTTTGAGGAAATTTACTGCTACGTTTGCGATAACTGTGAAAGCTGCTTCATTTCAAAAGAAATCGGAACATTTTATTCGCTAATGCCATGTGCAGATGATTTTAGCACGGTGAATTCTTCTATCGTACACGAATGTGATGCCTTTTATAATTAGATGGAAATGCATGCAAATGAATATTTTAGAATATTGAATATTTTAGCCAACCTATTTTTTGTTATTGTTTGCTGGAGAAATTCTTTGTCATAATATTTTGACGATTCAAAAAGTGATTCGGTTGCCTAATGAGCGCTCAAACTCAGGGAAGTCAGCGACACGTTCCAACTCACAATTCTAAAAAGAGATTATTTAATTATTCTCCCTAAACCAAATAATATATACCGGAACTCAGCTAAATGGTAAAGCTCATTGGGAATATTGAAACGCCTCTCGATCTTTCTATCCCCATTTCGGCAATCCAATCTCGGCACAACTCTCGATTAACGTATCAAAATACATAAAATAATTTCCCATTTTAATCAAACTGCAAAGCGAGAAACTGAAAAGCTTTCGAGTCTTGTTAGAATATGTTGCTTGGTTATGCAACTCGTTTATTAAATCACTTGAGTGAAGCAAAAGATTTCGTTTTCGGGATTTCATATAATCTCTGTTATCCATGTGTGAGAAAACAGATTTGGCCAAGCTTGATCGGAGAACACTGGCATCAGTCATTGAAGAACTACGTATGTTATATAGATGATACGTTCATATTCGCGATACAGGATTGAATGTCGTAAACGTACCCACGCATTTAAACAATGTTGACGATAAAATCTCTTTTAATTAAGAAATGGAAACCGACCAACTTCTAGCCACCCTCGATATTTTACTAACGTAAATATCAGTCAAACCATTGGATAGTCAGGTTTACAGAAACCCAACATTGGGTCGGTATTATACGCAATTTCAACTAAAATAAAATGAAATCTGGCGTACAATCTATTCACGGAAGCAACTCGACCTTACTTTAAGTAGCACAATTTAGCATCGTGCTTCATTGAAGGATAATTTTACCAGCAGGAGCTAAGAAATCTTTATGCATTTACGGACGACGCTTTCAATGATTCAGTGACTGACAAGCATGAACAAGTAGCTCATATGTTGTTCACCTCTAAAATAAGTCAGGTTAAGATTCACCAACGTATCAATGATCAGATGACTTACTTGACTTGACTTATTCCTGTGAACTCCTGTTGGAGCATAGGGCTGCAACAACGCCACGCCAGCGAACTCTGTCCTGGGCTGCTATCCTCAGCTGAGTCCATGTCATTCCGGCATCCTTCGCTTCACTCACGACTGATCTTCTCCACGACTGCTTGGGTCGTCCCACTTTCCTTTTACCTTGTGGATTCCAGTCTAGTGCTTGCCTAGTGACGTTATCAGCTGGTTTGCGGAGTGTGTGACCTATCCACCCCCATTTTCTTTTCTTGATGTCCTGATCAACGGGGTTCTGGTTGGTTCTACGCCATAGGTCTGTGTTTGAAATCTTCTCAGGCCACCTGATGTTAAGAATGTGGCGCAAGCACTTGTTGACAAATGTTTGTATCTTGTTGGTGATGTTGTGGGTAACCCGCCATGTTTCGGACCCGTAGAGGAGGACTGCTTTTACGTTGGTGTTAAAGATGCGGACTTTGCTGCGCTGGGACAAGGCCTTAGATTTCCAGATGGGGCGCAGGGTGTTGAACGCTACCCTTGCTTTGCTGATTCGGCTCTTGACGTCGTCTTCTGTGCCACCATCAATGTTGACCACGCTTCCAAGGTAAACAAAGCGGTCAGTCTCCACCACGTCTTTCCCCTGTAGATGCAGTGGCTGCTGTAGTTGGTTGTTCAATCGCATCACCTCGGTTTTCTTTATGTTGATTTTCAGGCCCGTCTTCTCTGCCTCTTCTGCTAGACGCGTTAGCTTAGACTGTGCATGCCGTTGCTTGTGAGACAGGAGGCCGATGTCATCCGCAAAGTCAAGGTCTCCGAGATGTATGGTGGGGGTCCACTGGATGCCGGTGTTGCTGCCCTCTGTGGTTCTTCTCATAATCCAGTCTATGACGATCAAGAAAATTATGGGCGAGAGCATGCAACCTTGCGTCACTCCAGTCTTCACTGGGAAGGTGTCTGTCAGCTTTCCGTTGTGGATGATCTGGCATGATGAGTCCTCATAGAGCTGTTGGATGATGTTTATCAGCTTTTGCGGGATTCCGTAGTGTTGCATTAGCTTCCATATTGTCTCCCTGTCGACGCTGTCAAACGCTTTTTCGAAGTCGACGAAGATCGCGTACAAAGGAGACTGCCATTCGATGGATTGCTCGATGATAATACGCAGAGTGGCGATATGATCTATGCATGACCTATCTTGTCAGAACCCCGCATGTTCTGTTCTAAGTTTCTTGTCTAACGCCTCTTTCAACCTCTCCAAGATGATTCTGGTCAGTACTTTGCTGGGGGTGGACAGCAACATGATTCCTCGCCAGTTGCCGCATTGGGAAAGGTCGCCTTTCTTGGGAAGCTTTACCAAATGCCCGAGCTTCCAGTCAGCCGGAACTCTCTCCTGTTCCCATAACTTCACCAGGAAGGGGTGTAACATCTCCGCTGCCGCTGTCGCGTCTGCCTTTAGAGCTTCTGAGGGGATGCCGTCAGGGCCTGGTGCCTTACCATTCTTCAGGGACTTGATGGCATTGATGATTTCTGCAATTGTTGGGGGGTTGATGTTAATGCATAGGGATTCTTTTGCTGGTGATATATCAGGAGATGTTTGCGGAGGTGGTCTGTTTAGAATTTCTTCAAAATGTTCCACCCATCTTTTCCTTTGCCCTTCCTCGCTTGTCATGGTTCTCCATTTTTGTCCTTGACTGGTTTGCTCGGTTTGGAACTCTTCCCTGACAAGGCTCGGGTGATTTCATATACCCTCTTCATGTTATTCTGCTTTGCCGCTAGCTCTGCCTCCTCTGTTAGGTTGTGTATAAATTTCCTTTTGTCCTGTCTAGCACCCTTCTTCACTTCCCGGTTTGTCTCCCAATATTGTGCTTTGAGGTCTGCCTTCTGTTGCAGGTCACCGCATCTGCTAATTTCCATCTTCAGATCCCTCCTCTTCTTAATCTTCTCCCAGGTACCCTTCGTCAGCCATTCCTTCTGTTCCCTCTCTTTCTTCCCCAGAACTTTAGTGCACGCATCCTGCCAGGTCTTTCGTATTCCTGCCCAGTGATTTTCTATTGTTTCGTCGGCCAACTCCGACAGCGCCTCGAACCTATTCCTGACTTCACAGCTGAACTCTTCTGATTTCTTTTTGTCCATCAAGTACTGTGTGTTGAACTTGTGGTACGCTCTTCCTGACGGATCGTTGAAGGACTTCAGCTTGGTCCGCATTGTTGCAACCAGCAGGTGATGGTCGGAGGCTGCATCGGCGCCGCGCCTCACTCTGACGTCCAGCACACTACGCCTCCACTTTCTGTCTATGGTGAAGTGATCTATCTGATTTTCCGTCTTCCCATCGGGTGAAGTCCAAGTAGTCTTGTGGATCCTTTTGTGAGGGTAAATGGTGCCACCTATTACTAAGTCATTGAACGAACAAAAGTCTGTGAACAGCTCTCCGTTCTTGTTGCAGGTATCCACGCAGTGTCTGCCCATGATGAGTTCCCTGCCTGTGTTGTCATCACCGACCTTAGCGTTCAAGTCGCCCATGACGATCTTTATGTCTCTGCGCGGAGTCCGGTCTAAAAGGGCCTGTAAAGAGTTGTAGAAATCTTCCTTCTCCTCTTCTTGGGCTGTGTTTGTTGGCGCATAACACTGGATGATGGTGATCCTCCTTCCCTTGGAGTTGAACCTGGCTGCCATAAGTCTGGGTGAGACAGGTTCTCATGCCATTAGCGCTCTTGTAGCCTATGGCGCTAACATTATTGCCACTCCTTGAGTGTGGCCATGATTCATATTTTCATGTCCGGAATAGATGATGGTTTCCCCTGAAGATAGTCTGTTCTGACCGCTCCCATTCCATCGAGTCTCACATGGCCCAGAACTTTGATGTTGTAACTTTCCATCTCTTTGGCTACCTGTGCTAATTTCCCGCTCTCATATAGGGTTCTGATGTTCCAGGTCCCTATCCTGGTCTTTGCCTTGGTCGTGAGAAGACTTATCTGCGAGTTGGCTTCCCGAAGGCTTTCACCAGCACGCGTCATGAGCACTACTGAAGAGGAGTCCTCCCGTCCAGGCAGCTTTTGTGCAGTTTTTGTTGTTGCAGTTTCTGTAGCAGCGTTTTCTTTTACGGGATGGGGTTGCTAGCCCCACGCCCAACCCTCCTCCTTTTTCACCCGGGCTTGGGACCGGCAGTTGGCGGAGTTATCTGATCAATGATCACATAGTAATATAAAATTAAGCAAAATCAATGTGGTGTTATTAATACTCACACGCTTCTGTACAGCAGGATACATTCGCCGTACAAAGAGGATACTGTCAAAGTTTATAGTCAGAACATCACGTAAGTCGGCTAAACAAAGGTTGTTCTCTGAATATGAATAGCTTAATTCTAGCCCATCTGATTGATACGCGGTAACTAGTAAAATAGACGAAGCGAACTCATTTATTTAGGCTGATTCCTTACAAATTGTTACGAGAGGTGTATGGAACATCTTGAGGACAGCTGAAGCAAGCGACCAAAATCTTCAGTACGATCGATGCGCCAAGAGACTATTATTCATAGTGATTCAAGGTTTTTCATAATCTTAAAAGCAACTAGCTTAACAACAATCAAAGGATGACAAAAACTGAAATGTAAGTATAAAAAACAAGATAAGGAATGAGATGACGCATTTGATAAGTGCTTGGTGAGCGAGTAATTTAATAAAATTTGTCCAATTTCGTTTTAAAATCATGCAAGTTCGCGGAGTAAATAACCATAGAAGGTAGACCGTTTCAAGTAAAATAGATGCACGGACAGAATAAAAAAAACCTTTTTAGAGTTCATACGGAAAGTGGTACCACCAGCATATAAACATGTGTCGATAACTTCTCGTATGCCTTCTCGTGAACAAATGGATGGTTTAGGGTATGGAGTATTTTGTGAAATATGATATGGTTTTCTCTGATCGGTCGACAGGGAAAGTCAAAAGTCGCAATATCCTGACCAACATTGAAATGAACCGAGCTATTTTCTGTTATTCCACGTGATAATAATTTTTATTTAATAATTGCTCTTGATCGCATACATTTCCATTTTTGTAAGCTTATATCGTGGAACTTCGAGTGAAATGCGAGAAAAGAACATCCATCTCTCATATTTAAGTGTTTTGGTGATAAATATGGAAACTCTTAGTCATTCAATAAACACGTTTCAATCCGCGTGACCTGTCAATACCGACTTGTCGTTACGTATTGCGTGGTATTTAAAAGACGCGTGTGCAGCGATCTCAACACAACGTCTTTATATGGTAATATTGCTCAATTCCGCATGGTATATTTCAAGCTAACCATTCCTTCGACAAAGACGGAATCTGGAGAAGAGATTTATGGTTGGAATCCACGAAGGGATGAGAATTCGATCACGTACGAAATGCTGTTATCTCACTTGCAACGCGTCATCGGGAGTCCTGTCTCGCAGTATAAAATCACTTGGACGGGTAAGGAAAACAATTCGCGAATATGAAACTTATTTCAACCCAAAAACGTACTCACTTAATCAAGCCCTCTTGTTTACATATACTGTGATATTTTGGAAATGACCGCCGGTTTCATTATTAAGGTTGTGATTAGGAGCGTTGAGAAATAGAAGATATTTTTGCTTTAACGTGGATTACATACTGATTCAGAATAATTGTAGAGAGCGGTAGGCACGTTTGGTTAACTTGAGTTCGCATAACATTGCGTGATTTCTCGTTATCATTCCATTAGAGCTTCGTTTTCAGCAAATCTTCTCGTGTATGTACTTGTCCAAGCGTTGTTTGCCGCGTAAAAAGTAAGATCTCCCGATTTTATTGCGGTAGTAGTCCTTATTATCAATTTCTTATTCATTTTCCTTTTATCTTTCCATACACATGATTAAAGATTATCCATAATTTTGAAAGAAAAGATCAGCCGAACGGGTTCTGGATCATTAGTAAAACGGCTCGGCTCTCGCTTAATTTTAAATTTATATCTCCGTGAATGGGATGAAGTTGGTTTTGCCTTTGTTATGTGTTTTTCAGTACTTGTGGCAACAATTTAAGATCTATGATGTAGAAGTGCAAAAGTACTCATACGTTATGTCAACAGAGATTGATAGCGGATGTTCTGATTTGTCCAACAGTTTCTTAAATAAAGTTTTAATAGCTAAATATTTTAAGCGGTCATACCATTTCACGTTTTGCATTTCGATTACTCCAGCAACTGTGGTCTCATTCGTTAGGATAAGAGAGGTTCCATTGAATGTGTGAACCCCGGTACAAAGCAGTATTGGGTAAATAATATATGCACCCATTGAAAGATCCGATGTAGGATGAGTTCTCTTTATTGTTTCTTTTAGCTCCTGTGTATAACGCAATGTATCAACCGTCAGATTCAAATCTTATTCCATACGGTCCAATCCACGAATGATAATTTTCGATTCACATTCACAGATGACTACGAAGTGTACTGTATAAAAAATACGGTTGATTTGAGAACTGCAATTGACCACTTCAACAGAAGAATGAATTCTAGCGTTCATCTTCGTGTCATGCCAGATGACACACAAATGAGTTTTTCGGCGAAAAACCTTTATGACGTAGAAACGCAATTCGGTGTGCTGCGTTCCGACGTTGCTACACAAACCAAGTTCGTTAATTAAAGGTGTATTTGTGCAACATATTCGAATTAATTTTTAATCCGACTATCATCATCGTGCGAGTTCTGGTACGACGCAATATTTTATCGCTCATGTACGTGAATGTGAACGAGTTTAAATTGTGTACAATATACTTCCTCTGAAACTAACAGTGTGATTTTCTGCACTACGTTTATTAAGACTTTAGAATTATTCGGATTGTGTATGATACTACAAAAATACAAACCTAATAATCATGGAATCTTTCGCGAGTTTTTCCAATCCAATTAAACAAAACCAGCATATGCCGTAGACATCATCATGGATAGATTCTTTGATTGAGCTTTGATTCGAAATTTGTTCTACAATTCGAGGTTTATAATGATCTAAAATGCAAAAAGTTTAACCATAACGTTAGGATGCTATAAAATAAAATATTAGTGCATAAAACAAGATATGGAATTGGATTAAGCAGTATATTAGTGTTAGAGAAACGAATAATTGTATTAAAAACGACTAATTTCGTTTTAAATTCATGTAAGCTAGTGGAATTAGCAACGATGGTCGCTCACTTGAACAGCACTTTAAAACGATGATGCTGTAAGTTTTAGCTACATTGGTATTTCCGAAGCTTTCGATGGAGTCCAACATGACATTTTAATAAAAATAGCGCGCAAGCTTATTGAATAGCGCGGATGTTAATGAATTTGCTGAAGGACGGTCTTACTAAAAAACGACCAAGTTTTCTTTGGCAGTATACACTCCAGAAGAATAGACTTTAATATTGTAGTTCCATAGTGCTCGGAGCTTGGATCATTTTGTTCCAGGTGCATATGAATAATGTGATGAAGGATATTAAATGTATTTTGATAAATATCAATTTTCTCTGTTGTTTACCTGGGATGGAATTTCGTTTTCGTGAGCATGAAAATTCGCATCATGTCAGTTCACGATTGTTCATTGATTATGTTGTCGCAACAGATATCATTGTTCGAGGCTTTAACATGCGACATGCATTGACGGAAGAATTAGAAATTAGTGAAACCCCAGAGGACAGCTGTGAAACCATAAAGCATATTGTAAAATACTGCAAGGATGCAAAAATAGAATTTATATGATTTATGGGCCAGTGAAAAACCGAAAATGTGAGCTTTTATTGGCCTATATTAAAAGATTTATTCGTAGATGATATGAGTATAGAAAATCTAGGCGTTACAACACCTAAACAAGTTTACATGTGGTTGGATGGTGAAGATATGTCAATTAACATTGTAGTAAACTTTTAAAATAACCACGCAGAAATGATAGTAGATTAGTTATAAAGTGTACATGCGGTCGGATGTTAAAGAAACCTCGGAACAAATTAGATTAGGTCTGAAGTGTAACGTTACGAATATAACAGAACACCAATGGCTGTGGAACTGATGAATAGCAGAGAAAATAATAAATGACTGCAAGAAGGGTGATACGATTTATTTACGCAATGTAAAATGTATTAGCTGTTTCGTGACTTCGAAATGACTGGTCGTTAAAATTTGTGCGAAGAAGCTTCACGCCAAGGATTGTTTATCGATTCGTCACGTGACGATAGCACTGCGCGTGATCAAGCGATACATGCTTCGTGAAATTGATAAGTTTTTTCATCACAGCAATTCTTCATGTACATGCTTCTTACAGCGTGATTACGAATAAAACAGTGGTTCAAAACTTGCGATAGCATTACATGGGTATATCAAATAATCTCAAAACTTTATTCGTTATTTTGTTAAAATTTAAATTGAAGCATAATTTTCTCTATTGAATATATATTTCTGAGACGATTATTTACGTCAGCGATATTCGTTAATATACAGACATTAATACACGTACAACACAACAATGTTCGCTGTATTAGGATGCTAACATCTACATATCTGTACAAAAAACTACAGTTTTTGGCTGCTTGCCGTCATCAGGTGGCGACAATAAGATAAGTTTCATTGAATAAGGGATGCTCATTTACGATTAGATATGACAAGTAAAAATACGATTGCATTTGAAAATCGTAGGATAAAGAGAAATCAAGTCAATTTCCTGACTTGGCTTTAGGTGTTTCATTTGTCAAAAAACCTTCTGAGTTCAATTGTATACCGTTAATTGACACCAGTAAATTTTTAATTTTGGCGTATACTAACCCACAGCTGAATTATCTATATGATACAACATCTAATTATATGTACATTCTCAGAATATAATACAAGATAAGGAGCATAATCTTTCACCTACGTTGAATTTTACAACTATTAAACAGTGGCTTCAAATTCTAAGTTTTTTTTACCATTTTCTTGGCTTCGTAGTAAGACTTTGTTCATTTGTATTTAAACTGTTTCAAGGCTCGCTGAAACCAAACTTTCTGTCTCCACCCGAAGAAGGCAAACGGCCAGAAATAGATTGTGGTCTTTAAGTGCGGGGAATGTGAGCGAAAATTTTACTTTGGTCATCCAAGAGCGCCTTGGGCGTTAGATCAGTATTCATTTGATGATTCTGGGTTTGAACGTCGTGATTCATTCTACAAACCATATTACACGGAGCTTTGTTGTCAAAACTTTGTTCATCTACTAATAAACTGCTATAAGGATCACTGCAAGTAAACTTACTGCATCCACCTGATGATAACAAACAACCAGAAACCTTTTGTGGTTTGTAATTCTCAGGGAATTTGAGCAACATGTTACTTTGGTTATCCTACTAGTTGTTTAACACACCGAAAACGATTGTTTTTGATTTTTCCGAGAAAGCATTTGCAAAGTGTCCCCAACGTTTTATAGACCGGAATAGGAAAGTTGAGCGCATTAGGTAAAACGGGTTGTTACTTGGTTAAGACAATCTGCTGTGTATAAAATATGCTCTCATTAACAAACGTTAACGGTGCGGTTTTCACATTAACTTTCTCGTTTTTATTTGCAACTTCATCCATCGGAAGCCAGATATGGTCGCTAAATACATCTCCTATGGACGTTTGCCAATGATTTTCTGAAAGGCCATTAAAGTGTTTCAGGTTGGTACGCAAAGTTTGGATAGACCACCAGCGTAGATTGAATACTGTCTCTTATCGTATTTTCGTGATTCGTTAATCATAATCTCAAAATGGGCCATGTTTGAAAATATAGTTTGAAAATACAGTAAATTGTGAATTGCTCGAGGAACTGCTTACATCCAGAGATAAGGCTAAGCAACCGTTTATCATTTTCAGCAGATAAGCACACAAAATTTGACCAGAAAATGCTAGTGTATATCACAAGTATCGAACAATGAAAGTTTAACTATTCTACCTTGTCAGCCACCGTTTAATTAGATTGGCTTGAACAACCCAATTCACGGGAATTCAAATTTTATAATGGTCTAAAAGCAACAAGCTAAACAACAATCAGAGGATGGTGAAAACTGAAATGTAAGTGTATAAACAACTTATGGAAATAGATTAAGCAGTATATAAATTTTCGGGAAACGAATAATTCAACAACAAATTTCTTCTAACTTCGTTTCAAAGTCATGCAAGCTCGTGGAATGAGCTACGATAGAACGTAAGCTGTTCCACCTAATCACATTCAGCATAAGATCTATGATCAACTACACTAGTTTCAAGTATGGCACACTACTATTCAGATCACCAATGTTGTGATATCAATAGTATGGATGTTTGGAAACGCATTATCTCTGATGAAAATGACAAAACACCACACAGAACACACTTTAAGCTAACTATCTCTGAATGCCAATTTACCTTCTCGAAGTTTGATATTGAAGCGAATACTTGTAGCTCAGGGATTGGATGTTGTGTGTTCGCTGAGCTGGCATTGTAACAGTAGGACGTTTCGCCATCAAGCTAGATGACATCGTCAGCTGAACCTCTTGCGAAGTGTTCGCAACCGTCGTGCTTTCTGATTTTATACGCTGACCGTTCTGTTTATTTCCTCGTCATTGGTTGTTCTCAAGGTCACGCGGCTTAATGTTCGGTTCATCATTGGCACATACATGTCGTCCAATTAAACGTGTTGATTCAATGACCGCGTTGTGGAGTGCCACGCCTTGAGGAATTCCCGTATATTTCGCGTGCGTCCCCTTGTAATGACTCTGGATCCATTCCAGTTGACTTGGTGTCCTTCTTGATCGACGTGAATTGATAGTAACGATTTGTAGTCGTGCCTCCTTACCGCTGATTGGTGTTCACACAGTCTCGTACCCAGCCTCCTACCAGTTTGTCCCACGTAATGCATCTCACAATCCGCGCATGGGATTTTGTAAACCACGTTTGTTTTGTCTCCTTCTTTCAAGCTATCTTTCAATTTGCACAGCTGATTGCGGATTGCTCGCGTAGGTCTGTGTGCAACATTGATTCCGAGTGGTCGCAGTACTCTTGCAGCGATTTCTGAAACATTCTCAATGTAAGGTAAAGGTTTCCTGGCCTGTGCGTTTGGTTGCTCCGTAGGCAAGCTTCTTGGCGACTAAGTATCTTAGTATAAAGCTCTTCGGGTAGCCTTTATTTCTCCTTCTCCTTCTCCAAGTAATGAGTGGAGATATCAGTCATGAACCCATTAATGCAGTTTAATTGGGTTGCATGTAAGTAACGGATTTCCTAAGACATTCTAAATTGTTTTGCGGAAACCATAAATCGCATTGCGTTTCTGTATTTTAAAAATTCTGTTCTTTTTACACAAATTGTTCCAATAGTTGTTTCAAATTCAGTTTTTCAAATGCTCTAACAATAAAAAGTAACCATCACAAGACCCAATATATCCGAGTCCGCAGCAATCTGCCGCGTACGGACGTATATTTCGGCGCTCCTACGTTTTTGAATCTACTTCGCGTAGATACTCATACTACACTAGGCGCGATTTTTCACTCACCTAGTTCGTTTCATCCGATACAAAATCCATCTACACATTATACGGACCTACACGAGCACACCCACTTACCCGAACCATCGATCGATAATTTTTCGCTCCGGTGCCATGACCTCACAAACGAAGCCCATTGACAGCGGTCACGTGTGCAAAGTTTGTCGGAAGGCGGTAAGCCGCAAAGCCCGACAGGCTAATTGTTTTGTTTGTCGTGAGAAGGTTCATATCTGTCAGATATGCAGATCTCAATCGAGAAATTGTACGAAGACAACTGTGAGCTCACAGACCGACGTGGATACGAAAATTTTATGTTTAAAGAGTAGTGTACAAAGAATCGAAGGTCTGCTAAACGAGCTACTGATTGATAAACTCGGATCTAGAGAAGATCGTGAACATCATATCTCTTCCCCGGTTATAGAAAGGCAGCAATCCGAAAAAGGTGATGATCAACCTGTACACAAGCGCCCACATAATTCGAAACACTTTTCGGACGCGAACTCCTCAGGCACTAAAATGGTTACGAAGAACAAGACGCCTGCTCATCGGGAGGTTCTGCTCAAACAATTGGTTTTAACTCCTAATGTTGCCGCCCCAAAGATCGCAAAAAACCTCTCTGTAATCTGTACCAACATACAGGAGTCTAGCGAGACACTTCTAGCGAATAGACAACGATGGTCCAAAAGTTTTAAGTTGATGGGGTTGGAAACGATAAAACCTTCAGCTGTTACACCTTTGGTTCGCCACCAAAGCTTCCCACACTTCGGCGAAGCGCGGCTACTAAAAGTAACACTAAACAGTGAGAGGGATATGGAGATTTTTCTTTTGAATTCTTACTTCAAACTCCGAAGCCGCAGTCGGATGTGGATAGCCATGCGAAATTTCGCATGGGCTGCACACAAAATAACACGAACAGACGCATCTTGGGAACACTTTCGTAGTTTTCGTAACAAAGTGACGTCCTTAATTTCGAAGGTGATAGACCAGATGGAACGACATCCTAAGTTGCTATACACCATCGTAAACACCGCGACCAAGGTTCAACCAGGTGTATTTCCTATTCAGACAGAGAACGGACTGACTGATAATGTCAAGGATACAGCTGATGCCCTAATATCATTTTATGCGCAAGTATTTTGTACAAAGAACGTGTCAACTCTGACGTCTTTGCAGCGCTCACTACAGGTCGAATGTCTTAGTAACATCGAGGTAAATCCTACGGTTGCGCGATAGCATTTACGCAGGCTGAACGTTCGCAAATCACCAGGGGAGGATGGAATAACACCCGCTGTTCTAAAGTCATGCGAGCTGGAGCTTTGTGGCCCACTAAGTGGTCTATTCAGGCACTCATTGAATACGGGAACCGTACCAACTCAATGGAAAACCGGTGTTATCACACAAATCTACAAAACGGACAGTCGTTCTGGAGCTTTGTGGCCCACTAAGTGGTCTATTCAGGCACTCATTGAATACGGGAACCGTACCAACTCAATGGAAAACCGGTGTTATCACACAAATCTACAAAGGGGACAGTCGTTCTGATCCGGCAAATTACCGCCATTAATTACTGCCATTTAATTTCCGCAAGTGTAAAATGTTTTAAGTCGGAAAACCCTTTAGCTATGCACTTGGCAGCCACCCGCTTGAATGGAGTACATCACAAAAGATCTCGGAATCTGGGTGTCTGGCACTTTGAATAACAGTCTACAGTGCGAAGCCGTCTACAAGCGTGCGTGCAGCTTGCTCGGTTTACTGAAACGCATTTTCAGACGTTTCCCACCACACTCACTCGCGAAATTACTAAACACTTACATACATCTTGTCGTTGACTACGCTGTACAAGCTTGGAAAAAATGGATGGAAAAAAACATCTCGCTCCTCGAACGAATTTATCACAAGGCAACCAAAATGGTTAACGTATTGAATAATTTACCCTTTGAGCAGTGACTGACCAGACTTGGACTGTGCACCCTCGAGCGCAGACGCATCCTACACGACCTCACTCTGACATATCAAATCATCTACGCGAAATCCCACCCTCTCAAACACCTCTTCAAGGTTGGTTCCGTAGTTCTCACACGCAGCCACCCTTTCACACTTCAAATCCTACACTCACGATTGAATTGTCGTCGTAACTTCTTCGCTGTTCGTGTATGCTTCTTGTGGAATACCTTGCCGACAGATATTGTTACCTCAGCGAGTGAGCACATATTTAAACAAAGGTTACGAAACCTTATGCTGAGAACTACTATGTTATCCCCTACCTATTGATGTATATATTTTTTAACGCACGCAACTACCGTCCATCCAAAGATTCTCTTCCCTCAGTCTGTGTCGCAATTGAGGATTATTTTGCTCTACCTATGAAGAACATAGATATGATCATACAAGTAACGATTTTTTTTAAATTTTCTTATACGTATATCTTATGGTACTGTACAGCAATTTTCTTTTTTAACCATAAATCTTGAATCTTGAGTCATGGATCATATTGAACCGGCTGACAGGAAGTCGATTAACAAATCCGATCGATGGGGCATCTTGGACAGATATGCCGAGGTCCGTACTGTGCTCACGTGATCTAATTATAAACGTTTGATGTGTGTTGTTATCTTTATCCTTGGGGTTATAAACGAGATTAACCGTTTGGTTTCCTCTTCTATTGTGTGTAAATGATCGCGAACAATTACGGATCGAATGTTCTGAAGATTGTGTAAACAACGATATATGCGTGAGAACAGCATATGGGATTTAGTATCAATTGACCCGGTAAAATCAGCCCATCCCTAAAAATAGAACAAGAGATTATGATGCCATTGAAAATGTTGCAGTTTTTTAATATTAATTTGAGGTCGAAAATGAGTTGATGGTATAAACATTTATCTATCGAAAGTCATTGTCGTCTAGTTCAGTTTCCTGTGAGTCAAATCGCAAAATTCATTCGATAATAAACAAAATACACCCCAATTGCAGTCGCGATACCGAAAACGGTATAACCAATCCAGTTGAGAATTCGGACTGGAGTGTACAATCTTGCCAATTTTTTGTGAAAAGATATGGGATCATTGACGTGTGGAAATGGAACGCTGGGTTGCTTGACGTTTAAAAATCGGCACATTGGTTCCCACCCCTCGCTGACATTAAATACGAGAAGTCTGTCCGCAGGAACGGCGGCCTTCACCTTTTCATTCCAACATTCAAAAGCACTCGCTAATTCGGTGTCATCTTCCAGGTTTACATCAGGTCCAAACGCCATTTCCCACATCATATCGCCCATTTGTTCTAAGGGTCTCTGCATATTGATCATCTTCAGAAATTTCTCCAAAATTTGTTGTTTCGTGAACGAGAATTTTGGTTTTATTGTTTTTCTCACACTACGGATCCACGTGTCAGTTTCACGCACGGTCAAAATTACCTTGAGATAAAAGCAAACAGAAAACATTGCGATAGCTCTTCTCACAACAACTAAAATGTTTTCAATGAAATGTAAACCCGAATGCATATTTTATTTCACTGCAAACCGTAAGGCTTTCGCTAAATTTCTGCGCGTGTTAAAAATAGAATATCTTTCTAGACTGCCTACTTGACATTGGAACAAACTCATTGATTTAATAAATTTTGGAATCCCGATTCTAATCTGGATGCAAAAGCATTCACATTCACAATTACCACATAGTCAATCTATAGGTATCAACGTATGTACATATAAAAATAATATGAACCGATTTCGAAGACTGAGGTAACGCAGATGAATGATTTGTCGTTGCCGGTGTAGTACGTGATCTACCTTCATGTTTCTAGTTTAACTTGTGATCTACCTAAATTTAAATATATTGATTTTAAATAGCTTTGAAATTGATAAACCTAATGACATTTTAATAAATTTTGTGTTTTAATTGATAACCTATTTATAAGTTTGTTTCAATTGATACGAACCTGAATTCAAATCCAGATCACGTCAGCTCATGATGAGAGCTAAAGATTTGTACGCACAGGTTACTCCAGATGAATTAGCTGCCACTGAGAATGAAGCCGATGTAGTAAACCATAGGAACCACAAAGCAAGAATAGACTGGCCATAAGTTTCTGTCGTTTATATTGCAAAATGAGACTGACCTACATTGGAACCAATTATTCGAAGGGAATTTCAAGAAGGCTAAGTCATCCACTCAGATGAATAGCCTGCCTACTCGACCAGAAATCGTCATTTCAATCATTACACCGTCAACCACCAGCAAAGATCTATTAATCAACAAGATTGTAGTATGTCATATTTCTTGTATAGTTCACATACTAAACCGGCACAGATTCGTCAATAGGTTGGGGCAATGTCAGGTTAGGTAAGATATAATCATCAAGTTCAGATTTGAATAAAGTGAAACTAGTGGATTTTATCGAATTGGCAGTTAAGAAATTCCAAACAAAACACACGCACACCCAATAAAAGATAAAAGCAGTACCACAAACGCATTTGCAAGCATTTCCATCACACACACACCCATCGTCCGGTTTCGGGCTGTTTGCGTATATTTGGCAGGATCCACATGCTCTTGAATTTATATATCCTTGATGTTAATTTAAAGACGATGCGTCTCGTAACCAATCGAGAGAAAATTAAACTGTGAAAAATTAGAATAAACTTCACGAACAATCCACTAATCAGGCATTATCATAAAGACCAGCTATCACGTCATGCAATCTCACTGTAAATTTAATAATTCACTTGTTCCAGTGTGGCAGAATACCTTGGCCGTACGAGGCGGAAATCGATAGTTCAAGGTATTTCAATGTCTTATTGGTCTAAGAAACATCAAGCTTAACAATAATCGTAGTCTGGTTAAATAAACGTAAGTATATATTTCATCGAAATAGGCATTCAGATTAAGCTGTAGATAAATAGTCGGGTAACGAATAGTTCAATGAAAACTCGTTTAATTTCTTTCTGAATTCATGCAAGCTAGTGACAGCTAGTAACGGTAAAACTTACACGGATAGACTAAACCTAACTTCTACAGTTTCAGCAAGAATGAGGTACGATCAGTATATAATAATGCGTACGATAATTACGCGAATATCTTATGTGGATAGATGGTCTGGTGTATGGATTAGTTTGTGAATTATAATAAGGTCTCCGCTGATTCGGCCATATGATAGTCGAATAGATTTAGGTGAGCTGTCCTTTCTTTATAAGAATCGTTTCGGATGATGAGGACTAGATTTTTTGAGTGATTATTGATTCGCTTCAAAAGTTCTACATCTTTCTTGGGCTTCAGGGACAATGTATGCACACTGCATTCTATGACTGGTCTAAGTTATGTTTTCAAAACTTTCGGAATATCTGAAATTAAAATTTTTTTAAATGCCCAGTCGAGTAGATTTGAGACACGTGTTGCTTTTTAATGCCAGTGAAGTTTTTAGACTGCAGCATAACCATACACCCAAATCTTTTTTTTACTGCAAATTTTAGGGAAATGCGAATCAATACGGTCTGTGAACTATACTCGATTCCTACGCATTCATTAACTTGCATTTGTTTGAAGTATAAATGGAAGTTTGTTGTTCAACAACCAATATTGAAGCGTATTAAATTCATTTTGTAATAGCAAACTTTTTTTCTGAGGAAGTGATGCAACTCCAAACCTGTATGGCGTCCGCAATTGACGATGTGCTACAACTAACGTGTATCGGTATTTCAATGACGTAATCTAGAAAAAGTTATGTGGCAAGGAGTAAACCTTGGCTAATACCGCTAGTTGCCGCAATTAGTTTTGTCAATGCACCGTTAACACGTACCGGGGTTGTTGTTGGCCTCCTTCGGTCGATGTCGACCATGGATGTACATCACAATCGCGTGATTGTTCAAGTTTTGCAGCTTTTTGAATGACTAAACAGTCCGATTCAGCAGGAACAATCTCTCCCGCAGCGCTGGCAACGAAAATCAGAACTCGGTTGTATTACGTCAGTTGCACGCCGGCGGCGTGATCTGCGTTCAGCAGCCAAGAGCTGTATCTGCTCCTCCCCAGCTTGCACACGACGCTTTACACAATGCCTTCAATGTTAGCGGTCAAAAGCAAGTTATTCCCAACTCGACGGGTGGATGCCAAGAGCTTCCATATCTCTTTCGCAAACGTCTTTGTACCGCAAGTGCACTCTGCCCAATGGTCGTCTTCCTAGTTGCAGCTCACCATAGAGTAGATCTTTTGGAATACGACCATTTTCCATTCTGTAGACATGACAAAGCCAGCGCAGGCGGCGCTGTCGCATTTGAGTGAACATGCTCCGTAGACCAGCTTTTAAAAGCACTTCAGCATTAGTCTCTCTGTCCACCCACGATATGTTCAAGATACGACGGATGCTTCGTAGATGCAAAGCATTCAGCCTCCGTTCGTGTCTCGCGTGGGTGGTCCAGGTTTCAATGCAGTACAGTGAAGCATTTAGTACGCACGCGCTGTATACCATCATCTTTGTCTTTGCAGTCAACTTGCGGTTACCCCAAACACGAGAGTTCAAACGGGACAGAATGACAGCTGCTCTGCCAATCCGCTTATCAATCTCCGTGTCTAGCGAGAGGTTATATGCAATGGTTGAACCAAGGTATGTGAAATGATGTACTGATTCAAGCTGACAGTTTCCAACAGTTATGATGGGAGGCGATACAGTCCGTTGGTCAAGGACTTCGGTCTTGCTCATGCTGATTGTTAGACCAAAGTCTTTGAATGCCGACGAAAAACAGTCCATTAGAGACTGAAGGTGCTCTTGGGACTGAGCAATAAAGGCTGCATCGTCGGCAAACAGCAGGTCACCGATTAGCACATTTCGTGCCTTCGTTTGTGCTCTCAACCGGTTTAGGTTGAAAAGCTTGCCATCCCTTCGCGTGCGTAGGTAAATACCTTCTGTTTCCATCCTGAAAGCGTGATTCAGAAGCAGAGCAAAGAAAATGCCGAACAGCGTGGGAGCAAGAACACACCCTTGTTTGACGCCTCTGCGAATTTCAAAGGCTTCTGAGCTGAAACCGGTAAAATGGACTGAGCCCTTCATGCCTGAGTGGAACGAAATTACGAGGTTCAGCAGTTTTGTGGGCAGCCTATCGAATCAAGCATTTTGAAAAGACCCTCCCTGCTGACGTAGTCGAATGCCTTAGTTAAATCAATAAAAAAGCGTATAATGGCATAGGCTGTTCCCGACACTTTTCTTGAAGTTGTCTCAGGGAGAAGATCATGTCAACAGTTGATCTTCCTTTGCGGAAGCCACATTGAGATTCGGAGTAAATTCTATCAGCTAAAACTTGCAGCCGGATCTGTAAGACTTTAGCAAACAATTTGCCTACAACATTCAGAAGGGAGATTCCTCTGTATTTGTTGCAGTCACCTCTATCTCCTTTTTCTGGAATAGCGTGATGATCTTTGTGTCTCGCATCTCTTGTGGGACACACTCCTCCTGCCAGCATTGAAGAAGCAAATGGTGAAGCGGTTGTAATAATGCTGCTCTACAGCATTTGATGAGCTAAGGTGGAATTCCGTCGTACGTACCGGGGTAGTGCGGTATATTTTGTCCGTAATTTAAGCAATTAGACAACGTCTCGGAGATACTAAAACTTTCCAGCTTCTGTAGTAAACTATGGTTAAGATGATCAACTGCTTAGCGGTAATGAAGTGCCTGCTCGTTATCTACCGCTTGTGTCCTATCGTCCAGTGGTATCAGTAAATTAAATAAACAAGAATAATCCTTTATAAATCCGCGCTGTTTATTTGAAAATTACTCATTATTCATTAATCATTAGTTCGTCAACAATGAGACGCTCATTTAGTTCAGAAATCAGAGTTAACAGAGTAAAGGGTCGCTATTCAAAAACATCGGGAAAGCGAATACATGAACATCACCCAAGTTGGTAAAGCAAAACCTGTACAAAGAATGTGTCATAGTTTGCTTCTGTCTCATCTGATTGACACAAAGCCTTTTCATTCTTTTACATGTTTCCTCGCAACGTGCTTTGTAGAGTTGACTAGTGCGATTGCTAGAAATATTTATACCGATTACTCAACTGTGTATTCAATGGTATATAGTTCACAATGGAAAAAAAACAAGCGGTCAATTACCATTCTCAGGCGTGCAAGTCACCAGACTGAGTAACGGCGAACTACAAACCAATGTCTATAGAAAGCCGAGTCACACCGACCAGATCTTGAACTTCAAAAGTAACCACCCAACAGCACACAAAAAAGCTGTGTTCGGACGTTGTTTCAACGCGCTAGAACACACTGCACTCACTCACACTGCAAAAAGAGGAAGAATAATATTTATACAAGCTATTCCAGAAGAACGCTTATCCGAAGAACTTTATCCGTAGATGCCTAACGACACGCCCTAGGCGAGACCAGACTGATGTTATGCAACGAGCGGCGTTAACATACGTCAAAGACATCTCGGAAATGACATCAAGACTCATACGACCTCATGGTATTTTTATCGCCCACAAACCAACATCAACGCTACGTAACGTGCTCACAAAAGTGAAAGATGCAATACGCAAAGATGAAAACGCAAACGTAGTGTACAAAATACAGTGTACACAGTGTGACAAACACTACATCGGGCAAACCGGTCGAGAACTAAAAACTCGAATCCATGAGCATCAACTAGCAGTACGACGTCACGACACCAAGTCTCTCATCTCAACGCACGTCGACAACGAAAATCACGAGATGGACTGGCATAACCGCCACATCTTGGGGCAAGCTAATAACAATGCAGCACGAGAGTTGATCGAAGCCTGGCACTCCGGTGAACGATCGATCAACGAACATGTGAGCTTGTCGCACGGATGCGACTGAGACGAAGAACCGAAAAGACAGCCAATTACATGCGATCACATGACCAATGGTCAACCGGCCAAACACAGTCGTCAGTGCCACTTAAATCAGTCAATTTGCAAACAATCACTGAAGATGTTGCCTTGTCTGGCAACGAAAAGTCCGATGCAAACTCAACAAGCTCGGAGAACAAGCTCAAGTAAGCTACAACAACGACCCGAGCTACAAATATTCCAAACAATACTAATATATTTACACCGAATTGATGCATCCAAAAACGACAAGTACCTGATTTTTCTTTGGCTTGGACAAACAATTTTTAGTGACGACACCAAACATTGATTTTTTTCTTTTTCTTTTTCTATTCTGCTATGCATTTTATTGTTAAGCTTGATGAAGAATGCCGAAAAGGAATTTCTTCTCTGTCATCAAATGTTTCGCTGAAAATATGGAAATTAACGCGTTCCAGTGACATCGAAAATATTCTACAAAACCGTCTGAGATTGGTACGCGAATATTTTGGATGCACCATTCGAAATAGGGATAGATTCTATTGTGACAAACAATTTGGTTCTTTATAATGTCAATATACGTTGTCACTTTATATCTCTACAGAGAACTAAAATGAATGTTGTATTTCAAATCGGATTTACTACTGATATTTCATTAGTAATACGTTAGTCAATAGATTTGAACACATTTATGCTTATTGATTAGCCTTTTGGAAGCAACTCACACCAAAAATTCACTACTACGTATTGGTATTGAAGTGGATATTATAGTGAGTTTCAACACGCATAGAATGCGTAGAGTTAGATTGTCAATTATAATGTTAACTTTACAGTTTGATAAAACCTACCAACCAACTTGTAATCATTCTGTCTGTTTAAATGGGAACCAAGCATACCTTCGCTTCTGGGTAAATTCTCATCAGAAGTTCATATGCAGCACACGCGGGAAAATCCGTAACCATTCGATAACCTTTGAACATTGATTTTATCAATTCTACCGGCATGTCATCTGTCTGGTTGCTTTTCATCCAGTTGAAAATTGTGAGCCAATGTTTCGCATGGTCTGGATGATGTTCAGTCAATTCGAACATGTGATAACAAGGTTGACCGTAAAGCGTTTCCAGAGCGATTTTCAGACTATTGGTTCCAGTTCGTCCGAGGCCAGCACCAATCACTAAAATCGGTCCCTCGCTTTGTACATTGGTCTGCATTTTCACACTCCTTTCTTCAGATTTATTTTCAGCTGCATTGGTGTTTTGATCGTTCAATGATGCTTATTTATGCACACGACGTTCCATTTTCTATTGATTGAAACGTTTTGAACTTGTTTACAATTTCAATAAACACAGACACCAAATTAGCAAAAATAGTTTCATATTCAACAAATGACCATCTATTGACAACCTGGGCCATTCGTGCAATGTATGGATTAATAATTATAAAACGAAGTGTTTTCCTATAAAAATTACACATGGTGCACAAGTACAAAATATCAATTGTTCAATGACGCGCAATCGATGCAAGTTCTGTGAAATAATTTTGTTCAAATGAAAATATCATATATTTCATTCAACTTATAGGAAAATGTGTTTCGACGTGCCTTATGTGGACTGAGTGGGAATTATCGGCACGAATATTGTTAATAGTTCATTCGGAAGAGAAAACGTGTAGTTTTATTTTAATTTTCTATATTATTTTGTAGGAGTGTAAAATTGTGCGAGAAATAATTTCGATAACACGTCCTATTAACATTACGATTGTGTTGGATGGAAACGCATGCAAATGAAAATTGTTGTTCATGATCATGGGTTTGAGTACTATCCACAAGTATTTGAGCACATGTTTTTGAAAGGTTTCGTGGTACTTGCATTATCCAGCTGTAGCATACCAGCGTAATGTGTTCACCATTGTTCCACTATTTTAAGCGCATGCGTATCATGGTCCTACTGTCCATACCTGATTATTGCTAACAGCACGAAACCTGTAGTGGGGAGTGTGATGGAAATGGCTGCAAAGGACCGTTTTTGTCATTGATGATTGATAGGATTGCGTGAAAGTATTTAGGAGTGGATGAGCACTCAAAATGATCGGATACTAACCTATGTATTAACCCATATAGGTTCATACCCATTTAGTCTTCTACATAAAATTGGCTTCAATCTAGTGCAACGAGATCAATAACTTACTTTTCAAATAACACACTAACACTTTAACTGTTCTTGGATTGTTTGCACATTTACGTATACATTTGAAAATTGTAGCCATCAAACGTTTCGCATTACTGACTTACCCAATATTAACACAAATTTTGAGAATTGTTTCCACATAAAACGGGGTTGCCACCGGTTTAATTTAAATCATCAGTGATTCTAATAAACACAATTTCTCTAAAAGGTTCTTGAAATTATAATACCGAATTGTTGAACATGAAGAATTAAACTGATGGTCAATTTCTGCAAAATTAGGGGTCGGCTTTCCTCTTGATGTGTTGAATTCCGAAATCTCCTACAAATGTTCTACCTAAATCTTTGATTCGTTTGAATTGAAATACGAAAAAGACGTCAATCCTGATTTAGCAATCCAGCTGTCAAATTTGTCTCAGCGATTGCAGTATGTTTATCAGAAAAAAACATCTGAACAGCGAGTGTAACCACGGTGTTTGACAAGTACATTAATGCGAACCATGTACATTGCATCGCAAAATTCGAGGCAGCTGATCAAGCAGGATATGGTACTTTTTAAAAGACTATGCTACCGATCACCGGTCATTGTATCATACTAGAAACTCACACCCAATAATGGAATGTATCGGATGTGTCTCCTCACTAACTTCTATAGAAGAATATGTTGCTATGCTGCTTAGTGCGTTCAATTTACGTTATTGACTGTCGTAGATACGTCTATTATGCACACGATAACTTTCTTTCCATGCTCTACTTGAACTTATTGTTTTCACTCAATGCGTTACAGCTTTCATTTGAGTGCTAGTCACATCTATCGCAGAACGAATGACTGAACGATTGTCTCCTGTGCGATACATGAAAGTAGATTCAAATATTCGCATGGATATTTGATGTGATTTTCTAGTTGACCGATTATTGAATAACTTGAGGTAATTGTAATGACCAAAACGTGTTAGTACCAAATAATTTTGGAATCATAGATTCTCAGTTCACATTTTAGTGGCTAATTGTGAAAGTATATTAGGCACTCGCAACAGCGATGTCAAGAATATTCATTTTTACGTTAACACGTAATGTGACTGTTAAAAATAGTAATGCTTGGGTATCAACCAGTGAAAATATTCGCAGAATATAATTATGTGGAGAACGTATTCGATTCAATGAATAATTTAGTATCTGTATATAACAAACAGAAATACAAAATACTAACGACCACTAACACTCTATCGCGTACTGCTTCGATAGGCTCATCAATAAATTTTGTTTAATAAAGCAATGATTAACTCTTGTGGTGGTAATAATACATATACAAATAATGCAATACAAATTTGTCTAATTTCGTTTTACAGTCACACAAACTAGTGGAGTGAGCAACGATAAAAGGCAATACCACCCGTTTCTCAGTTTGACAAAATCAGAAAGACGATCTCGACATACTACGGTACTATTAACTAGATTAATAAAAAACAACAATAACAATAGACAACTCAACTGTGCTGGGTTGTGCAAATGTTGCGAGCCAAATGTGCTCAAATTTTCCAAACAACTAGCAATAAATTCAGCCAATGCTGAGAAGATAGACTGTTAGTGTATTAATGCCAAGGTATAAAATTATCAATACAATAGTGAACAATTGTCTCTGATTTCTCCAAATTCCACATGCAAAACGATGTAGAATTTAATGGCCGTCAAGCAATATGACTCATTTCAATAAAACAAAGATGTACTTTTAATGCAATTACATTGAAGCCATCGCCGGAAGTAGGTTCATCATTCTATTAATAATACAGGTGCTATCCTTTTTAATGTCGTGAATCACGTCAAGAGGGTAAAAAGTTGCAAAAATCTAATATAATTGAATCAAGTTATTGATCGTCATGAATGAGATATCCATTTTCGATGTTGTTCATCTGGGATGGAATTTCGTTTCCGTGAGCATGAAAATTCGAATCATCTTAGTTCAAAGTGATTCAAAGTGATTCAGAGTTGTAATGTTCTAAAAAGCATTTAGCTTAACAATAACCATAGGATGGAGTTATGAGGTATATACAATAAAAAAGAAGAACAGGAAAACTCATGTAGTGTAAATCGTATCAAAGTTTGGGTTGTCTCTCAAGTGTTTGTCCAAATTAGCTTTAAAAATATCCAGGTTGGCTGAGTGTGTAACAGTGGAGGGGAGGGTGTTCCATGTGAAACTTACACGTACAGCATACGATTGTTTGCTGATTATATTGTCGCAACTGATATCAATGTTTGAGGCTTTAGCAAGAATTAGAAATTAGTGAAACTGTAGTAGGCTGACCACTACAATAATGTCCTCAAGAATGTTGGAGAAAAGGCACAGGAGGTGAAAGGTTTATCGCGGTAGCCGAAAGGTACACGAAGGAACAGGGTAGCAATCACGGAACACGATTTAACGGGAAGTGTGTTATCAAGGCCAATTGTTATGTACAGTAAAACAATGTTGTTACACAGCCCCTTCCAAGAAGTCTGGTCAGAGGAGACTTTTGAACGGGAATTGACAATTGAACTAGCCAAGCGGTGTCAGGTCGTTCCAGGCTGGAACATAGTCTCTCAGCAACCGGTCACTTCGAAGTCAGCCAAGGCATATGATCTGCGTGGGTCGATTGTCGGTGGTGACCGAGGAAGGATACAAGAAAACCGATAAGTACTAAGCCAAGTCACGTCCCACATGGAGCGAACGTGCTGCCGGAGCCGAATCAGATGGGGTAAACGTGCTGCTAGCGGGTATCACCCGTCTGGCATGGTCTTAGTATGAACCCAGTAGGAGCATATGTATGCACATCTGTAGGCTCGACAACGAAGAACCAGAAGCTTCGAAAACATAGTCCGTGCTGAGAATTTTCTGCACCCTCAGGGTCAATGGCGAACGGCCTCGCCTGTAGAAAGCTGAGTGACGTGTAGTCGGGCTGATACGGACCTTGTCTGATGGATGTCGTGTTGGGTGGTGTGCTCATGGTTGGGGCTTCTGAATAGGATGGCGACAAGCGTAAGTACTCCGGGGGTGGCGCGTTCCACGGTTTCCGCTGCGGGAGGTGCATGTGTACCTGAGGAGTGAGAAAAAAGCTCTCTGGTGTATAGGTTTGAGGCCACAACCGAGTTATCGTGATGACGTACGTAAAACATGCACGGGCGAATACCAAGTGATAATAACACGTTAAGAATGTACTGCATAGTCAGCGAACCTTACAGGTTGCCGTTTCGCTCGCCTAGCTGTTGTGCTGGCAGGCGTTGAGATAGTAGAGGGTAAGGTAGAGGTTATCACTGGTGGTGCTGGGGTTGGGTCTTGGCGGATTAGCTGAGTCAACAGTGTTGTCCATGAACGCCAGTTCGACTCTGTCAATCGTGTCGACCGGCGCGGTCAATCACAACTGTTTTTGGGGACCTCTAAATTATCTTAAATGGTCCAGCATAAGGAGGGTGAAGAGGTTGCCTTACCATGTCGTTTCGGAGAAAAACATACTGGCAATGTATCAACTTCTTCGGCATGTGGGACTGTTTGGCTTGAAGTCGCGGGAATGGTGGTTGGAAACGACTGATGCCATGTCGCAAGGGCGTCACGTAATCTCCATTGGCAAATGGTGATTGCCTAGCAGGGGAGACATATGCATAGCCACTAGAAGGTGGTAACGGGCTAACGAGGTCTACGTGCATGTGTGAGAAACGCTTATCCGGTTCGACGAAAGCTCTCAATAGGCTTTTTGTGTGTCGGTGGATTTTCGAGCTTTGACAATTACCGCACGCTTTAACGCTTGTGCGAACGTCCCTACTGCATTTTGGTCCGTCACGCAGACCTGTGGATTTATCCTCGATGTTGAGAAGACGACGTAATTTTTTCGGGCCGACGACAGTAGTCGTCGTTAGCTGTCGACCCGGGAGTTTCCCGCTGGCGATGTGCAATGGGCGCAAGGTTTAATGCAACGCCGCGCATCCTCGCCGTATTTCCGATATATCCAGCAAACAGGTGACCGTGTGTGACTACTCGAGTGAAAGGGGTGCGAGATTGTGACTTATAGTTGAGTGTGAGGTTTTGAACCTCATTGCGTAAAGTCATAACCTCAGCCAGCAGATCCGCATTGCTGACTTCCGTTATATTACCATGTGTGTGTGATCGTCCTGCGGTAACCGTGGAAATATGAGCATCTTGATAGGGACGGATACATTCAGCGATATTATCTGCCATTTCCGAAAGCTCAGATACCGGAGTGCTTTTTGCAGCTACCAAGATGGGTTGAACGCACTCAGGTAATCGCTGGAGCCACAATTCCTTTAGTAAGGAATCGTCCGTGTGCGATGACCCGAACAGGCGGCGCATCTCTATTAGTAGGGTAGATGGCTTTTATGTTGGCAATTTCTAAGTTGCCAAACAGTTTCTGTAGCCTAGATCATTCAGACGGGACCGTGCGAGAAACCACGGCTTGTTTGACGATACGGTAGCGGTCAACTATGGGTGCAGTCAGGACTGCGTCGCGTTCCTGTAACAACACATCCGCGGGAAGTTTCTGCGTTAAATGTGAAAACATGGCGGAGTTATCTAATATATTTTTATAACTAAATTTAGTTTCTAAAAAATAAAACCATTACTCAGGGTCGTGTGGTATAAAACTGGTTTTTTTGTGATGACCGTCGAGGCCAAAATAACGCGTTTAGAATCACTCATGATAAACAGGAGCAAAAAACTCAAGAAAATTCACGAGGTTAAAACGTTTCACCTGAAAACTCATATGTAAAGTGGGAAAATAACGTACCGGATAAGATACATGAAGGATTCGTGTATATCAGGCTTAACAATTTGTAGTGCACGAAGGATTCGTGTATCACGTCTGGCTCACCAATATATAGTAGACTGATTGCTACATAATGTCCCCAAGAATGTCGGAGAAAAGGCACACGAGATGAAAAGTTTATCGCGGTAGCCAAAAGGTGCACGAAGGAACAGGGTAGCAATCAAGGAACACGATTTACCGGGAAGTGTGTTATCAAGGTCAATTGGTATGTACAGTAAAACAATTTTGTTACAAAACCTCAGAGGACCGCTGTGAGAAAATAAATCATATTGTAAAGTACTGTAAGGAATCAAAATAGAAGTTATATGATGATGATGGACCAGAGAAAAACCGAAGAGTTGAGCTGTTAGTGGCCGATGTTCAAAGATCTATTCGTATATGATATGAGTGTAGAAATGCTTGGCGTTACAACACCTGCAAGAGAGTACATTCGGCCAGATATTGAAGAAATTTCAATAAAGATTGTGGTAACCGTTTGGAATAACCACGCAATAAATGATTATAGATTAGTTCTAAAGTGCAAGGCTACGAATATAACAGTGCACCAATGACTGTGGAACTGATGGCTTTCAGAGAAAATAATGAATGGCTGCAAGAAGGTTGATACGAGTTATTTACGCAGTGTAAAATGTATTAACAGGTTCGTGACTTCGAAATGACTGTTTGTTTAAATTAGTGCGAAGAAGCTGCACGTCATAGATTGTCTATCGATTCGCCATGTGACGATATCAGTGCACGTGATCAAGCGATGTATGCTACGTGAAATCGATAAGTATTTTCATTACAACAATCCCACATGTACATGCATCTTACAGCTTGATTACGAAACAAACATTGGTTTAAAACTTGCGACAGCATTACGTGGGTAAAACAAATAATCTAAAAACTTTATTATGTTTTTGTTAAAATGAAAATTGAAGCATAAGTTTCTCCATTGAATATATATTTCTGAGACGATAATTTACGTCAACTATAATCGTGCATGTACAGGCATTCGAAAAGCTGTAGCGCATGAAAACATCATGCGATTGTGATGTACATCCATGGTTGACATCGACCGAAGGAGTGCAACAACATGAATGAATGCACATACAACACTTTAATGTTCACTGTATTAGGGTGCCAACGACCCAATATGACGTTTGATAATGTAGTAGCTAGGTTTGATGTCTCCTCTACCCACAGACAGCACAAACCTCCATCGAGAACACAAAAGACTAGACCATCATCCTTCTGTTTCTCAACGCTCCTTGGAAAATTGTTATGCCAGACCGAGGTGGAAATAGAAGCTAAACAAAGGGGGTTTGCTATCATGTCAAGGGAATTCACAACCTGGAAATGAATGGTTCATGAACTTCAAGCTAGAAACCGAGGTAGATCAACGCGGTCAAGAAAAGTTCATATCCTCGCGCAGTTAAGAATTTTATCCGAGATTTAGAGGCTCAAAACGGAAGTGACCACTGAAAGCTCACTTATCAACATTTTGCTTGAGTCATGCACTCAACTGCTTGAATCAGCGAGTACACAGTGTCGGCAAATTAAGAAAAGAACCTAACGACGTATCTAGCAAATTGCCGCTGCCAACTGTAGTCTAATTCACAAAGCATTGCGATCGCGATAAATTTTTCTGAGCATTGGTGTAACAAAATGATTGAAATTTGATTTTTGGAGTAGATGAAGAGCTCATGGTAGTCCATTCACCTACAGTTCACCTATCTTGGTAGCTGCATCACGGCGGGAGGAGGGCTGGAAAGTGAGATCGGCTCTCGCATTGCGAGAGCTCGCTTCGCGTTCACTAGTTTAGGTCATCTCTGGAAGCGGTCTGACGTGAGTTTGAGACTCAAGGGGAGAGTTTACCTGGCCTCAGTCAGGTCGGTCTTGCTTTACGGGTGCGAGAGCTGGGCAGTACGCGCAGAGGAGCTCCGGCGCTTGGAGGTGTTTGAACATCGATGTTTACGGAGGCTTGCACGAGTGTGGTGGCAACACCACACTAGCAACGTTGAAGTGAGGCACCGTGTTCTAGGTGGGGACAGCCTGATGCTACGAGACCTAATCGACCGTTCCCGTCTCCGCTGGCTAGGGCATGTCTTGAGAATGAAGCCTGAGCGCCTACCCTTCCGCGCGCTGCGTGTGTCGGTTAGCCCAGGCTGGCGGCGGTGTTCAGGTGGACAACCGCTGACCTGGAAGAAGGCCTTAAAACGCTTGACGTCGGGTTTAGCTCGGGTCGGACGAACGCGGCTTCCTGGGTGGGGTCCAAGGGATAGTGAGTGTCTGTGGCTTGACACGCTGTCGACGATGGCTGAGAACCGGCAACAGTGGAGAGAGTGCATTCTATTTTGTGTTCCCCCCTCAAATTTGTGAAAAAAAATCAAAAAATCGACATGTGGAACAATGGACAAAAAAATTCCCCCTCATATTGTACCTTTTTTTCTTTCTTTCTTTTTCTCGTGCATTGCCGGGTGGCACTTTTTCATTTTTAAATGATTGTGTAAATATATATATATATATATATATATATATATATATAGATATATATATATATTCACCTACCTGGAATTGGTCAGGTGCTCTTGGTTTCATGTCTCGGATGCATGTGTTTGACTGGGTGGCAAAATTATTTCGGGAATATTCATGTTCTTGCGCTATATGTCGTGCACAGCTCAAATACGAATTTCGGGTCAGGCCAATTTTATAAATTGATACCGCGCCTCCTTCATTTCGTCTATATATGGAGAAAATTAGGCTGTTGCGATTCCTTTTGTGTCTTATGGCGCATAACACCAGTCGTTATTATGCCGTTTAACGTTTTAGAATACAATGAAAGGATTCTCACCGAACGGTAATTGCCTGGATCCGAACAACTGCTAGCTTTGTAGATTTGTGTAATAACTCCGGTATTCCAGTCATCTGGTACGATTCTTGTAATAAGTTTGTTTAAATGAATCAAATAGAGGTCAGCGACGCAACAGCTCACATGACTTCATAATAGCCAGTGTTATTCCGTCTTTTCCTTGGCATTTGCCAGAGGTTTAGTCTGCGGAAATACTTTCGCATAACCGTAGGATTAACGTTCACATCACATGGGTTTTCCACCTCTATTGAATGTGGAAATGTTGTTGGCTGGAAACATCATTGGGACGAAAGACTTGCTCGTTGAATTTTGCTGGGACATCAACTGTATCCCTGAAATTATCTGTCAATCCTTCCGCTCTCTGAATAGAGAAAACTTTCAGTTTTACCCTAGTCGCGTTGTTTATGATCGTATAGAGTATGTTAGGATGTCATTCCATCTGGACATATTTTGTCCCATGTTCCTCGGGAAAGACAAAATATTCGTCGCAATTATCCCGAAATAATGAACGGATCGATAAACCTCCGAGCTGTTAAAGTTCGTGGCGTACCCAGATATGATAAACAGGAATCTAGCTAACAACTGCAACGTGAATGCAGCAAATAGAGGTATATTAAAAGATATCATAACACAACATATCATGACAACCCGTATGATGCATCTTAAGCCAAAGAAGAAAAATTATTAATGCTGAAAATTACCGCTTTCTAAACTCATATTTCGGCGGCATATAATTAATAAAAGCCTTTGATGAACAGGACGCGGAAACGGATGTGCAAACTCGACAAGATCGTGCAACGATACTTGGATAATCCTTCAGGTCTAAATCCGTGCAGCTATACCTGATTACGAAAGAAGTGTGCGTGACATATACGATTCACAGCTCTTGAATGTTTCAATAATTGTTTTCATATTTTACAAATAAATCCGTTGGTTCTTGCTAATTTGAAAGTCCACTTTTATAGCTGAAACAGATTGGTATTGACGGGCAGCTACTCGTTTGATTCGAAAGCTACCTCAATGGGCGCAAGGCAACCGTTCGAGTTAACGGGGTACAATCACGAACCATTAATACCTCTAGTGGTGTACCGCGAGGTTCCGTCCTCAGACCAGTGCATTTCTTAGTTTACATCAATGATTTACTTGAGACGCTCTCATGCAAGGTAGCCCTTTTAGCGGATGAAGTTAAACTTTGAATGCGAATAAAATCAACTGCAGACTGCGTAAAACTGCAAAGTGATTTGGATGCACTACACGAATGGTCAGTTAGCAATAAACTGCCGTTCAATTTGCAAAAATGGAAGTCACTGCAAATCGGTAAGCCATTTCAGTCGCATATCACTTTGGCAGAAGTATCTTGGATTCTGGATATGTTGCAGCCAAAAGAACAGCGTACATTGTGAGGTCATTTACAAGCGCGCTTCAAAGCTTCTAGGTATGCTGCGACGGATCTTCAGAACCTTTACGCCTGGAACGTTGCCAAGCATCATGAAGAACTACTTAATTCCCACAATTGAATATGCAACGCAAGCATGGACACCGTGGATGGAAAAAGATATATTCTTGCTTGAAATGTTTTATCATCGTGCAACCAAACTCGTGTGTGGTTTTCGAGACCTTACATACGAGGAAAGGTTGAAGAAGCTGAGGATCAACATTTCCTTTCAACGTAGACTTCGAAGTGTCGTTATCATTGCATACAAAATATTGAATACTCCAGATCATCCACTCAAACATTTGTTCAAATACCGTGAATCAGGAATTACACGTAGCCACTCAGCAGCACTACAAATTCCCCATTCCCGTACTAACGGTCGCCGATATTTCTATTCGGTACGTGTCTGTTTCCTGTGGAATGCCTTCCCGAAGCAATTATCACGACTCAAAACTTGGACACTTATTTGTTACATAACGATTTGACGATGCCTGTGTATTGACTCAGGGTAAGCATATTACTTGACTCCAGTGACATCGTATAATTGTTTTTTTATACTTCTTATCGCACGAATATTTACTATGATATGGTAATTGTGAAGCTATGTGCTTTTTGTGACCATAAATTCTTGAATCTTGAATTGAAATGCTTCGCAACTATTTCATTTTTTGAAGAGTGGAGAAGTACCTTTGTCAGTCGTGAAAACCTGAAATGATTTAAATAAATCTTGCGGACTGAACCGTAATCTATTCTCATGACAAAGCACTTCCATATTAATTATTCCAAAGAAGAAATCAAAGCTTTTACAGGATGAAACTGCGAATGCTTTAATAAATCTTACCCTACCGTTTATATCCTGTCCAATGTTATTTTTCCTAAACAGTTGTGAAGTTATGGTTTTGTTCTTCTGAATATTCGTACAAAAGAATAAAGCCTATTTCCATTTCTAGCTATTTATCACTGTGATAAATTACTGAATCGTGAAAATTCATCAATGAAGCGAATGCAGCCAACGATCTTATCAACGAACTCCTGAGTGCAATAAGGAGAATAATACCGTTGACCACACATTCTGTCCATGTGAATTCTTCACCAACTATTAGCGTCCGCAATCATGCATACAGAACGTGCTAGAGGGTAACAGCTTTTGAGGTTCAATATTCAAATTTTCGGTTAAAAACATTTAACCTTATAATACTCGCATGGTCAAAATGTATGGTAAAAATATGTACGTATAAATAATATAAATCGACTGACGACTGGAGTATCACAGAAAAGTGATTTATCAAAATTTCGGGTTAGCTTGCAAATAGTAGAGTTTCCCAAATTGGCAGGTAAGGAATTCCAAACAAAATTAACGCACTGATTATAAAATACCTGCGACGGTTCCGTTTGATGTTGAATATCCTAATTACAACCATACCGTATGATGTTGAATGCTTTCAAAGTTAGAATAAGTTTCGAAGGCGGTGGTAATCATTACTAAGAGCTCTCTATGCAAAGAAACGTTCGTCTCCCTTCACTTTTGTGGAAACATCCTACGATGTAATCGTCTGCGGCACTCAACGAATGACATATTCCAAAAACCGTTGACTAAATTAATTATTTGATTATAACGACAATCCAGAAGTAAATGATCTTCAAAGGTCACATGCTTTTAGGACTTGGGCAGCATAGTCTAGAGCCGGGGTTTATTCGTGTTTGTCCGAAACTACTTAACTTGTTCAGCTAGAACCAGATAAACAGTGTATAATTCGATCTCTCCCATTCCCAGGTGCTAAGCTCTATGCAAGTCAAGTCATAGTTTTGCATGTTATATTTATAAAAAAATAACGATAAAAGAAAATTGGAATAAATAACAATTCGCCAATGAGTTTCTACTTTATGCAATTAAATTCATTAATCATGTATTTGTCAAAATCTTTGAGATGGTTTAAATTCCATTTACAACGTCATCAAGAACAAGAACAAGCTTTAATATTTCAGTTTGGAGAGCTGTGTCTAAAATTAGGGTTGTCAGATTAGTCAGCCTCTTCTCAAAGCTGTCATTATCTTGCAATCTCATTTCGTTGAGGGATCCAATCAACACAAAGTGGTAACACGATTCACATTCACAATCGATTGTCACGACACGTGCATGCGAGCATTTAACCGAAAAAACACTGCCCCGTCACAATGTTGTGTATCGCGACGAAGCGATGGCAGTTTTCAAACTGATCATTCCTTCCACTCGAAACTCCGGCGAAGATGAAGTGTACCGTTGGAAATTGCATGCCATCAATGATTCGAAAATCTACGATATGCTTGTGGACCGATTGAGGGAACTCATCCCTGTTCCAACTTCTGGATACAACATCACGTATGGAGGTGGGTTTTTATTTAGAACCTTGTTCCCTAATTTAGAAATACATATGTGATTTGTTCACTAATGTCCACAAACATATTTAAGTGAACTTCAAATGCTTGAATCAAAACAACGTTATCCAGCCCCAATATGTCGTTTTTGGAAAATTTCCATGAGTCATATTTGGAGTTTGTCTTGATCTGGCGATATCGACCATGAATTTACATCAAAAGCACACGATGATATCATGCTTTGCAGTTTTAATAATGATTAAGCAGCCCGATTCTGGAGAAACAAAATCTCCTGCAGCGCTCACAACAATAGACAGTAGTGGGACGTACGATGTCCGTTGCACGCTGATGGCGTGTTCCAACATTTATCAGCCACGAAGAAAATCCGCTCTGTCCCAGCTTGCAGACAACGCTTAAAAAAATGCATCCAAAATGAGCTGTCAGAAGCTAGTTCTTTCAAACTCATAATTTTCATATATCTTTTGCGAATGTTTTTGTTGCGCTAGTGTCGTCGGTTCAAGGGTCAACTTTCTGATTTGAACTCACCATATCTGTATTTATGAACATGAAATTTTTATAACTTGATATCGTTTCAGATGTGTTGTAGGGCTCAAAGTAACCAAAATCAATCTTTTCAGTAGGTTCTGGTATGTACATAACAGTCATTAATTTCCCGGGGCGGCCGAAGCTATTATGTAACTTGGCGCTCATGATAAATTCAACCGAGGTACGAGCTGTTACGCTGTTGGTCTGATTTCACAGGGATTATCTAAACTTTGTGTCAATGACCAAGTTCTCAAGCACATTACGGCATGATATACAATGATCATCTTGTAAAATTAACAAATAAATTTGAAATCATTGCATTACCAATTATCCTGTAAGATGACTTTCATTAGTTTCGTGCACGTCATGAATTCCTACACCGATCATATAATCAGGTTAAAATAGATAGCTAATTTTATGCTAATTAAATTGATGCTCATGTAATGATGTGGTAGTTCATTATGTAGCATCAATAACTTTGCAAGATTCAAGATTCAAGATTTATGGTTGAAAAAGCAATTAACTTTACAATAAACAACGAGTGGAACAATAGGTACAAATGTATATATATATACGTAAAATAAAATCAAAATCAATGGGACGATGATAGTTTAATTAATAGTTTGGGGTAAAATTCGGAATAGCTCTCATATAATCGTCAAGTTTTGATTTAAATATAGATAAAATGTTTGAGCTTACCAAATCGGAAGGTAGGGAATTTCAAACAAAGCACACACGTACAGAATAAAAAATACATGCGGCAGTTTCGTTTGGAATGTGGTATTTCCAACTTTCAACCATGGCCACGACTGTTGCTGGAAGTTCGAAGGTGGAATAATATATCCAGGGGGTGGGAAACAGTAGTGAGTATTTTGTATGCGAGGATGAGATCACCTCGCATTCTTCTTTGTGCATGTGTCCTCATCTTCAGTCGTCTGAGTCGCCCGGCGAATGGCATATTTTCGAGTCCAATGACAAGCTTAGAAGCTCTCCGGTACATGCGATCCAGAAGTAAGATGTCTTTTTGGAGCCATGCTTTCCAGGCTTGTGCGGTATAATTTAGAACCGGTTGTATATATGTATTCATCATGAGAGGAAAACACCCCGCGGAAAAACGTCCAAATATCCGCCGTAGCATACCGAGCTGCCGAGACGAGCTTTTGTAAACGGTTTCGCATTGTAAACCATTTTTCAAACTACCGTAAATCCAGACACTGAGGTCATTTTCTAAATCGGTGTACTCCAGGTTTATGTCGCCGAGATTGTATCGATAGGAAAAGCCAATGTCACGACCGATCTGAATCATCTTCGACGTTTGCATATTCAATGTCAGTTTATTTTCGGATGACCAGTTGAACAAATCACTCAAATCGTTTTGCAGCGAAACACAATCGTCAGCGTTTCTGATTTGCCTCCATACATTTATATCGTCAGCAATCAAAACCATCTTACTATCATTCGGTATTGGTACATCGTTCATGTATACTAGAAACAGTATTGGTACAATGGACTTATATTTTTGTTGTTCTTTGTGATAGTCATCGATCTTCTGTAATTCACGCAATGTGAAACACTGGACCTTTCATATTTCCCCGCAAAGTTCCCGCGTTCAGCGTGAAAAGTCATTTATCCGTTCAGCAGTTAATAATGGTTCACGTATTTTATGTGACTGGGATTATGCGTTACATGGATTTTGTAGCTCGATACATTCAAAATGTGAATTCATTACTAATAAATATGTTAACACAAAGCTCTGAAATTAGTGCTCATGTGCTTTATTACAAACATTCATACAGCAATTCTGTACTGGTTACTTGGTACCATACAACGAACTGGGTTTCGGAAAAGAAACAATCGTTCATGATTTTCATGCTTTTGTTATAATAATCAATAAAAATACGTTTATGCGACCCAACGTCATTTTACGTGTCAACGATCAATCGCTGAGAGAATCTATAACTAAAACTTGTCTGGATCTAACTTTCGTTTTTGTAACACCTTGATCTAGGCGCTTAATGATTTGCTCAAAACTTGTTCCAGTTTGATCGAGATAATTCCTGAGAAACAATGTCAGATTCATTGCATATTAATTACTTATGCTGCAAGATATCATGATGAATCAATTTTAGAGCAAAGAGCACGTTGTGCATTCTCGCTTCAAATGAGTTTGGATTGAATGTATGATTTAACACCATGTGTTGAGCAAATGCATTAATTTTGCAACGATATTATGTCATATGATCTCAACTTTCTTGTTTGATGTCAGATATTGATCGTTTTTCGTTTTCTACATGTGTGTATGAATAATATACTTTTGACGAGAGGAATGTGCCTTTTATACACATAATCAGAGATTTTGTTAAACAAACTGTTGTTCACAACAGTAGCATAAAAGCACGACTTGCTTAATATTCTTTCACTGTTTCGAGGGCATGCGGATCAAGAACCTACTGTCCCTACCTGCTGAGTGCAAAAAGCAAATACTGTTCATGTGTGATGAAAATGCAAACAAATGAAATTTTTTTTAAGATGTGATTCAGAAATGATTGTAATGTTCAAGGTATTAGAATCGGCTTTAAATCAACCAACATCATGGAACAAATGGAATCAATGAAGCCTTTTTTTAGTCATTTAGATTAATTTTTGTCATTATATCGATTCGTTCAATATTTGTTTGTAATTTTTGTCTATCATATTGATCAACGCAGATGAGAACGAAAAATACGCAGTAAAAAATAACGCGGATTTAAAAAGAGCAATCGAATACTTCAAAAGTATCAATAACCCGGACAAGTGCGTGCGCCTTTATGCTGAACCTCGGGATGAAATTAATTTTGTGCAGGCCTTAGATATGGCAATAAAAATTATACCCATAGTCTCGCGTGATAATAATGCTGGTAACTACGCGAGCTCAGAAAGCGAGGACGCCGCAACGCCTAGCAGTTATGTGATTATAGAACATGCCAAGGAAAATCTTGGAACCGAATCTAAGGTTTATGATGTAGAATGTCAAACAGATTTGCCATATCAGCGCAATGAAGCAACGCCCCGCATGAGAGATGCTTCCTCCCAGTCAGACTTACCGGAAACATTCAAGAAATCCAGAAATTCGATTAGTATTGATGAAGAATGTGAATCAATTTATAAGCTCTACCGTAATGACCTCAAGGTTCAGTGCAACCCTTCAATCACTATTCCCGTTATTATTCCAAGAGCCGTCAGTATCAATGATGTCTCTGTTGACGAAACGTCAAGTACGAAGAACATTGGGCCATCCTATACAAATTGGACTCTTGAAAAGAAGGAATTTGAAAACGAAATGTATCAAAATAAAAATTTGTTTAAATACAAAACAATGCCATCAAACTCCACAGATGACCTCAAAGCAACTAAGAATAAACTGTCGAAGGAGGAGGTGTATGATCTGTGTCGTAAGTTGTATCGCATGGGATTTCGTCATGATGAGCGTGTTATGAAAACCGTGATACGAACATACAATGGCGATATGAATGCCATTGTAGATCGCCTTTCACAAACAACATAAACGCATGAACTGATTTCAAATCAGCGGGTCGGAGATCACGATTTTCTATTTCTCTTTTATTGTTAGACGTGGAACAATTTGCTCATGTACCGCATATTGGCAGCATTTGATGACTGATTCGTTTTTCGTTATCCAACCCTACCAGAATAAACTAAGTTACGCTTGAATTATTTTCAGTATTTCAATAAATTTTGAATCGAATACCAAAACGATTATTCTGTATCATTTATTCCACTGTACATGCCTGAAATTAACAACATTCAAAGCGGAAGGAAATAGGTTCATATCTAAAGGATTGTTTTATAAAAACTAGTTTCAATAAATTAAAATGGGGGCTTATTCTAATATTTCAAATTTTTGCTCTCTCATATACCGAGCAATTTCTCTGATGTACTTCACTCAAGCGTTTGCCTGCAAAATGTGTATGAGAACGGAAAGGGTTTTCCAGCCTGCTACATTGTGCAGTTGCGGAAATTGAGAGGCAGCTTAATTTGATTTGCCACACCGGTACAGCTTATTTATCTCTGCTTGTAAAAGTAGGCCATCTCCAACAAAGTTGACCTTTATTTAAATGTTTACTTCTCCGGCGAAAAAAAACAATTTTACCTTGTACGAATCGCAGAAGATCACTTATGAATATTATAAATCGTATTTCAATGTGTAATAAACGTTGCGTTGATTCTCTCGTGGATAGATAGTGAAGTTTCACCATCTGAGTTCCGCTTCGCTTTTAGATGGATAATTTGAGAAACAACTAGCAGATGTCCAGTGATAATGACAAATAGCTAGGCAGTAAAATGTGGTAAACACGATTGATAGCTTTAGCTATGTCCAAGTAACGGGCATGTACGCACCTCCCTTCTTCGAAATCTCGAGTTCAATCAAATAAAATCGCGAGCAAGTTAGTCAAACATGAATACTTTACCGAGCCTCTAATTGGCCCATGGACCTGCATTGAGCATAGGAAAGTTGTTGGCAAAATTCATATACAGTGTATGTAAAATATTACCAATGCATCAGCCGTATCCTTTAAAAGTATCTTTCATTCCACGTGTTGGATGCATAAGCAAAACTCCCTGGTGTACCATTAGTCAAGTATAAAGTACCAAAAACATTTGATCAACTTCTCATTGGTTCTACAAGATTCCGATAATGAAATTGCGAATTAAGCAGGTCAACGCATTTCGGATTTTTTCTATAGAAAACGTTTTTGATCAATCCAATGCCGCATTTTGCGCGTTAGCCTCTTTATAGCGCAGCTGAGTATTTTAAAACACAATGTCTAATCTTGCCTTTCGTGATCTAATCTTCATTGTCGTATATACGTGTGAAAAAGTAATAATCTAGATTAATACGTTTGAGGTAGCTTCAAGAAAGCATATAAAGTGCTTCGGAAAGCAAATTATCGACATTTTTGAATTGTTTCGCATTCTGACACTGCACACAATTCCAATGAACACCACGAGATGATAAGTTAAACCAAGAAAACATTGATACTACATTGTTCGAACTGCGGTAACCGTATGCTAAAAGCAAATCTGTACGAGAAGATTTCTCCAGGCTTCTTTGTTTGTCTACTAGATTAATATGTTTGTGAAAGGAAATGATTTTAATGATCTTGTAGATTTTATGCTCAAATGGGTTTGAGATGATATTTTTAACTATAAAGTCAAGAAAAGTCAACATCACGCCTCACAAGTGGCTGAGTTCCGCCTAGATTTGCAGCGTGGCCCAATCTTGGTAACAAGCATTAGCTGTTGAACTCAAGGAAGTGACCGGGCAATAAATTACACAGACAAAGATAATTTCCCTGGGTTCCAGATGCAAAGTATACCACATGGTATTCTCCAGCTCGTGTGAGAAACAATTACGGAGATGCGGTGCTCACTACCAAAGAGTGCTCATCACAAGCTCTTGGAAGTTCTAAAGAACAACACACTATGCTACAAAACAAATGTCGAATCAGCTAGCAAACCGACGATTACACTCGCTAACCGTAATCATTCTGACTTCCGGAGGATAGCGCTAAAACCTTTCAAGCAACAACATCATCGGAACTAACAGTTGATGAATAACATCAGTCGTAATCGAACGATATGAAATTCGTCAAGTTGTATCGAACAGGACGAATCGGATAAAAGTGACAACAGATATAGACATGTTTCAGGTTTCGGGAGAAAGAACAACTTGAGCTTTTACGGATATTTTGGGTAAAGGGATCTCCTACCTGATGTTTTGTCAACCGTGGTTCTTTGAACACTATTGTCTTGACGATAATCTCATTATTTAAGTCTCTCGTGCACTTTGTATCATTCAAGCGTAAGCAGGTAATGTTGCTCAGGCTATACATTTTTGTTTTTTGACTACTTATGATTACCAGATCTTTGAAAAGTTTCACAAATTTGAAAACTGTTCACAACGGAAACACTGGACTCGAGTTTTGGTTTCATTACATAATGATCACTGAGGATTGACATGCCATCTGCGATTGTTCGTGCGGGCGATTAAGATTAGGTATTTAGGAATTATTCTACAGTAAATTTTCGGAATTTTCAAAGCTAAACGGATTAAAATAGCTTTCTTAACTAAGAGCAACGATGTATTGATGTCTTCAACGTTTACATTCTCAGCCATAGGCTCATTCTTGTATGAATGTAGGAATATTATCTGTTAGAACCTCGTGATTTCCTGGTAATCGTGCTAACGGTCAACTTAGAATCTGACATGTACCATGTGGTCTAACACTGTCAGGATTCAGCTGGCTAAAAATGCTGAAAGCAAACAACAGAACAGACACCGGTGAGATTTTATTACACCAATTTTCTTGTTGTTGAACCTGAGTAATGTTTCGTCACATTGAACAGACACTTAACAAAGAATCATACTGTTTTCATGATTTTGTTGGTTCCTATCGGTCAGTTTAAAGCGGGCTTGTAAATCAAAAGCGTATAGCAATTTCATGCTCCAAAGTGCATATCGAACAGCCCAATTCTGGACGAACAGTCATTCCCGCAGAGTTCCTAGTGATAGGCAATTTTCGAATGATCAGAACTGAGAACTCAGAACTCAGTAAGTTTTTTTAGTAGATAAAGCCCTTAGCTTAACAATAGCAATAGGATGACAGATATATGGATTAAAATTACAAAATCTCTCAAAAATCAATAGTGACAGTCATATACAGCATGATTCGTCATATACTCATCCAGTTCAGAAACGAAAATCGTTCAAGCAAAATGTTCCAATAGAAACAAATTCCTACCGATAAAAAATTTTTGACAAATATCCACTCCAGAAGGCCATTGGACGGTGGTTGCCTGCTGACAGCGTGATTTGTTATCATCATCTGTAAGCTGTGTCTGCTATTCCCAGCTTTAAGAGGATATTTGCACACTACCTCTAACTTATCAATCAAGAGCGTAATCTTCCCAAATCGTAGGATAAATCTCGAGGGTTTTCATATCTACATTGGTAATGTTATTATACCGCCTGTTCGGTCTGCTTTAAGCTCAACTTCCTGGTTTAAACATTCCAGTTGGAATACGACTGTTTCCAATTCTGTGCACACAATCGCTCTCGCTGGAAGGTGACCATGCACTATAGATAACATCACCCACCTGAAACTTTCAATCAAGATATGTGTTTCCAACAGTGGTGATTTTGGCGAGTGAGCCCTAGAAGAAATGAATATGGTCCAGTTCTTTAAAAGCACAATGAGTGTTTCGCCAAGTATCACTTTTAATTCTAAATCGGATAATCGTGATTCATTGGACGAATCATATTATATATTATATTGATTGATTTGTTATTGCTATAATAATAGAATTTAAATGCAATCGATTTGAGAAGTTTTGGTAACGTTTCGCTGTTGAAACAGAACCTTCGTCAGACCAGAAGTAATAGTCGGAACAGCGAAAGTCCACCCACCACCTCACATTGTCCTCATCACTAAACATCCCGTTGAAATCGTCGTGATGTCTAGACATGTAACTCCGCCAAGGACGGTCCCAAGCCCGTCTGAGAAAGGAGGAGGGTTGGGCTTAGGGCTAGCAACCCTATCCCGTAAAACCTACATTGCTACGGAAACGAAGACAACAGATCCGTGGCTCGGTCATGTATGCAGGATGGATCCCAGTTCGCATACGGAGGTAGCCATTCACTGGCGTCCGCAAGGTAAACGAAAAATGGACGGCCCAAGGAAACTTGGCGCAGAACGTTGGAACGCGAACTACATGCACAAGCATTCACGGTGCAGACGGCAACAGGAGCAGCGGAAGACCGGAACTACTGGCGTAGTGTTGTCTTCGCCTCATGTGCCACCCGGCACGGAGAGGGCTGAGTGAGTGAGTGAGTGAGTCTAGACATGTAAAGAAAACACCGGGTCGATTGACCTACGTAAAAAGCGCATGGTGAAACCGTTCCATGTCATTTGAAACTAGCCCACATGTGCACAATTAAACGTGTTTAAAAACGCGACTAAAGTTATGTGATAATAAAAATAATAACTCGTTAACCTGATGTCCACCAGTGTTCACGATTTCCACTACCTCGACATGCAGATGTTCCATATAAGACTTAATGCTACGTGACAGCAAATCTACGTTTTCTAGGTCCACATTGTGGCCGGTGTCCAATGTTCGGCTAGGGATGAGTCATTGATTAAGAACTGATAAATCGTCTCGCTTTCTGAACGTTCCTTTATGCGATTCTTATCTTCTTAAATCCTTGCATGGAAATCCCCAGCTCCTTGTTCTATGTGCACTGCAGAGCAATCGAAGAACTTGAGATTATTAGCACCATATGTATAACTATTTAAAGGCGACTTAACCTTAAGGTGTACCAAGGTCGAGCAAAGAGCCTTACCTCCTTGTTTGATTGTATTTCGTGTATATATTATAACAAAATCATTGTTCAATACACCATTTTCCACCCTTTCGTACCTAGAAACAACCATATTACAGTAATTCATGAATTGCATTCTGTTTAACAGTACCTAACAATTAATTTTGGCCTCAGGATAAGTTTACCGTACCTTAGCAAAATAATCAGTTGATTCTCTGTCATTCACCTTCCTTGAATTATCCGCTAGTTAACCCACCAGATACCTTTGTTCCACTTCATAAAGTTTAAATCGGAGATTAAACATTCTGCAATTTTCCATCTAGCTTCACTTTTCGCTTGCTTTTTTTGAGCTCGTGAGTCGTACCAATATGAAATGTAATGGAAAATGTTTGGGACTGAACGATTAGTCATTCCCATAAAAATAATATCTGAACGCAACCGGCAAGTGCAGATTTGGGTACAATTAATCTGTGACAAAGTATCTCTTTCAAAGCAATGATTATAGTCAGAAAAGTCAACGCAATTAAATAGCATTTGTGGTGATTCGGCTTACGGAAGAATGACAGTATATATGTGAAAATTAAAAATCAACAACTCACAATAATTCTTCAATTCAATTGGAATGAGATTCGTCCCAGATCAGCGATCGCTAATTCTTTCCAGACTTGACGATATTATCACAGATACAGCCGCAACAAATTCCAGATATATAGAGCCCGGCTGAAATATGTAGCGGTTCTGTTAGAGCAGGCAAACGAAACTCCCACAACTTGCAGTCAGAATTCCAAGCACGCAGTGCGGATATCGAATGAGATGAGAAGAGCAACTCCGAGAGACAAGAGATTTGTATTCACAAAAACCGCGTACAAAATCAAAAAGTGTACAGTGATTTACACAAACAAAAAGTGTACAGAAAACGCCATACACTCCATCCACAACTTCGAATTGATTCTACGAACAAGCTGCCTTAGATATTTTGCTCAATGGGGCAAAAACAAATAGTATTTTGAGTTAAATTTTTGTCTACGTTTGATAAAACGATTAATACCAATGATCTTCATTTGTATGCAAATCCATTACACACTTCATGACCGGTTTCGTGCTGTTTCATTTATCATCTAGGGATAATGTTACCGGGATCTGCTTGTTTAGAAACAATAAATGACTTGTAAACAAGTGAAGCATCTAAGTCGATTTTGGACAGTGCTTTTTAATCACACGTGCCCATTAAGATGCTAGATGAATAGGAAAAAACACGAAACAATTTATGCGCTTCCATCCTGCTTTTCAACTGTCATATGCCTTTTATTAATCAAACCTGACTGTAAACAATAATTAACCATTGTGCTGTCATTGGTATGTTGTAAAAATATTTCAAGCAATCACCAGTGCTGCAGTGTACCGTTTGTGCAACTTGGCTTATTCCCCACATGAAACGAAATTTCGGTTTGCAAATGAGGATTTATCCTCAACTTCACTCCTTATCGCCCTTTTTGGATAAGAAATTTGAACAACTAACTAAACCCAACGTCACAATAATACGGAGTTGTGCTCTTTGAGTTCATACTAAGTGATTTTTATCATGTCCATATACTGGTTGAACACGTTTGGTGAGTTGCTTCTCTGTACAATAATGCTCATAACTAGACAGCCAGGGTTCGAATGATCAGATAGGATGATGATCCCCATTTGACAAACATGCGTATGAGCAGACGAGCGATCGAACGTTAACAAACTGACCTCAATCAATGTTTAGCTAATATAACGTAGCTTGAAAATTCAATTCCGTTTCGTCACAAAAAAATTCACATTTGGTACAACAATTTCTGACAAAAGTGAAGCGGTGTCTATTGTTGGTTTTGCAATAAAATTCCTCGGGAGAATAATTTGAGGAGATTGCTAAACGTCGGTAGTTTGAATCTATCCAATTCACCGGTGGGCTGCCAGCCAAAAACGTCCGTACCACAAAGGCATGCCTCATTTATTCCTTCCAATGATCAACTCCGTTATATACCAATATGTTTATTATTTACAAACTCTGCATTTATATACACAACCGATTACTGGCTGTTTGCCAGCTGGAGAAAATAAGAACAGTTACAGTTAGCTTTGAATCAGTGATACAATGACAAACAAATACATTGGTTAATATAATTTGGTGCTCACATCCCCAGCCCTCACAACACTACCGGTTTCTGGCTGTTTGCTCTCGTCTGGTGGACACAGTAGGATCAGGTTCAGTGAGCCTTGAAACACTGGATAGGTGGTAAACTAAGTTATTCCTATATGCCACTGTTGCATAGGGTTCTTACAGTGAACCACGATGTTCCAATACATAACCACAAAATGTTCCGAGGTCAAGCACTCAAGACGCTTATAAAAGTCCAATGTATTTTTGGTGCTCACATCCCATTCACTTACACACCGCTATCGGTTTCTGGCTTTTTCCACAGTATATGCTACATTTGTGGCACAAAGTTATAAATGATTGCACGTTTTCTCAATAAAACCAAGAACATTTTCGAATTTTATCAGCATTCAATCGAAATATTGCCAAAGAAAACTTTTCTGTGATAGAAATCGCTTTGTAACGTATTATGTCGAACATTTTAACGTGTCTAGCATAATAATTTTAAAATGTTCAATATAAAATTATTAGCTAATGTACAAAAACTTTCAATTGTACTTGTCTAAATAATTAATTTTCTTATGTGGTACGAGATCTTTTTGATTTGAATTAAATTTTGAATCATTTCAATTTTCAAGACTTGGGATGCGTGATTGATCTGGCTAAACAGCGGAGAACTGTCACGCATTTATCCTTTTATCAAGATTGATGGGTTCCCTCCGGTGTTTACACAAACTAAACTCACATTGTCGTAACAACCAAAAAGAAACACGCTTCGCTATTATACCAATTAAATATAATAATATCCTCCCTCATGAGGTAACATTTTTGCTGAATTGTACATTTATGGGCAGCTGTGGAGACGCGTGTTGAAAGTGAAATATTTTTTGGTTACTTATTTGGTGACTTGCGTTATGTCTAAAACGTTGAATTCTATATTTCTAAATTTCACACAAGCAGACGTTTCAGTCTGGCGCTTAATTTGTCCGGATTTCGACATTTGTAATCAAATCCTAACCCGTAATATTCCTAAAAGCGGGCCACTAAAATATTTAGTGACATTTCGGGGTTTCAAGTCAGAGCTTCAGACCATTTATGATGCATGTAGGAACAGTTTGAAACAAAGATAAGCAGAGATGATGCCAAAGAAAAACGATGTCATTGAACGGTGCACACATTTCACCATTGTCAATAGAAAATCTTTTTCTATGGAGATATAGTAGACGATAACGGAAGAAAATCTTCTTTCAGAACAATATTAGAACTGAAAAGTTTTTCTCTTCGGAATCACATCTATGGTTACTAATCTGAAGTTAAAAGAAAAGCATGCAACGCAAAGCCGTGTACAACCGCGCTAACCACACGCTAGTTGTGTGGTTGTTGCTAGTTGTGTGTCCCAATTGGAAGTTTGTCAGAATGTTTTTCTACCTGGAATTGACTCATAACTCATGGACAGATATCAGTCGCTTGAGAAGAACAATTTTTTCATCGTAAGCCTTTACAATCTAGTGAGGCAAGTCGACGTGAAAAGATTGTTTAAGAAACAAACCGGTATAGAGCTGGATTGAACATTTCAATGTTTTCTACTCTCGGAACAATATATTTTTTTCTGCTGAAGAACCTACGAAGCATTAGCCGAGCTAGATTGATGAGCTCAACACGGCACCAGATTGCTTAGACAGAGTAAAGATACAGAGTAATAAATGTATTCTAACAAATCTAATCATACGATCTATCATAACCCAATCAATCCACTTGAAATAGCAGTAGTTCAATGCTTGCAAAAGGTCATTGTTCCAACAAAATTATTGTTGGTGGTAGAAAAGAATGCAATGATTACTTCTAAACACTTCGGCAAAAGGTTTTCATACATTTGGTACATCGGTTTGAAGCGGTTACCGGATAAACATTTTCGGAACATTCACTAGTTTTTCCGAAAATAAAGATCAAATTTGAACACGTTTCTCTCGCGGACACGTCTTTTGAACCCGCTAGGAATTAGTTGGTCGTCATGCGATTTCAAACACAAATTGTGTTAATTTTATTCGCTAGAACCTCATCATCCGTGTCAAACTGTTGGCGCTTGTATTTCCACGTTGGGTAATTTTGTACTACCAACCTGTTCAATCCCCTGAGCCCCCACTAATGTAGACTGGGTTTGAACCCATGACCATGAAATAAAATGCTCATTTATGTGTGTATTGAGATGTATGGAATGAGCATTTCATACGTGTCAAACTAATTGAAAATAATTCCAGAATGCATAGGCTCGTCAGCACTTAATGAACGTATTAACTAACACCAATAAATATACATCTTTTTATTCAATATGCAAACAAAATAGCCTTTACGGATTTGATTTGAAACAACTTTTTGGTGTCATCATCTAAACTCTTATAACTAGGGTTTGATACTCCGATAAAACTATCAGCGACTCAAATTTGTCCAGTTGAATATTTTATTGCTCGTTCTCTTGTTAGATGAAGCTTCTTTACCGGCTTAAATTTCCGCCTATATCTTAGCAGGCAAAACCAAGTGTGAAGTTCAGAGCTGAATAAGTTTCGTGAATTTTCTTTTATTCGTGAGCTCATACA
>JACCGJ010020221.1:0-85212 GCA_013407085.1 Atriophallophorus winterbourni
AGTAGAACATGAAAGCATGCGATTGTGATGTACATCCATGGTCGACGTCGACCAAAAGGAGGCCAACAACAACGTGTACGATGGAAATGCACCTAAATATGGATATTTCGTTAAAACCAGAATGACCTTCGATGGTTTCTAAAGCGGATTATTCCGTATTAAAAACGGGAATAGTTTAATTATGAATATAGTACGGTTACATGTCGATACGAGTTTGATGATGATGACGATGATGATGACCAGGTTAACTACGGAATAGCAAAAACACAACCGCTTGATTAATCTTGTTTTACATTGTATTGTGAGCATGCTTTCACCCATCGTGTATCTGTAACCGCATACGATTTTGGAGCTTCAAATCAAATTATAAACTTCGTGGGAAATTTCTTGGAAAGTTTTTGATATCACTTAACAACGGAAGTACCTAAGAGCGACACCAGCTAAATGCGAGGCGGTAATTGTGCATCGGTCCAGAAAATACTTTTTGGTTGTAAAGAAATAAAATACAGCTGTTTCGTTATAAAAGCACATATGTAGTTTAGATAAACAGGTCATTCAATGTACAATCTGTTAAGCATCAAATAGAAGGAACAACCAAGAGAGCTAAATAACATTCATTCATTTCATTCATTCAGTCCTCTCCGTGCCGGGTGGCACATGAGGCGAAGACAACTTCACGCCAGTGGTTCCGGTCTGTCGCTGCTTCCGTTGCCGTCTGCACCGTGAATCCTTGTGCATGTAGTTCGCGTTCCAACGTTCTGCGCCAAGTTTCCTTGGGCCGTCCCCTTTTTCGTTTACCTTGCGGATGCCAGTGCATGGCTACCTTCGTATGCGAACTGGGATCCATCCTGCAGACATGACCGAACCACGGATCTGTTGTCATCGTTTCCGTAGCAATGTAGGTTTTACGGGATAGGGTTGCTAGCCCTAAGCCCAACCCTCCTCCTTTCTCAGACGGGCTTGGGACCGTCCTTGGCGGAGTTGAGCTAAATAACAGGCCAGTAGTGAAACAGAAAAACCAAACTAACTTACTTCGCACACTCAATGATTGTTCGCAGGCGAGTAGTATTTTTCCACGGATCACGTCTCCTGCGTGATAACAATGTGAATCCGGCTGGTTTAATTGGATGGCTAAACGGGCCGTACTGTCCTGCGGCGTCTTCAACATGCTGTGCAAGATTAGTCCGTTAAGAATTTTTACGCTTTAAATACGTTAGCACAGTGATGACCCCAATGTCGGGTCATTCGCGGCACACAACACACACTCACACACACACACACACACGAGCGAGGACAAACAGAACGAAAACCAAAGCGCATCAGGAGGTCGACACCAAAAAATTAGGTCAAACTGAAAGTCTTATTCTACTGAAACTGAACAAAGGAACAAGTGTTTTAGTTTACAAAAAGCATTAAATTCTCACGGAATTTGATCTTATGGTCAACAATAACCGATTATGAACGGTTCGATGACTGTGAGAAACGATACTTTCAAATTTATTATTATCATAACGGCTACTCGATCGGCATCAAACATCATTTACATGTAAACGAAGATGTGCTTGTATGTCTCTGTTGTATAGGGTTGTTACCACGATGTTCAAATACAGTACCACAGAACGATTCATGACCAATCGTTTGGGGGGCTTACAAACAACCGATATATTGTGCTGAGTGAGTAGTAAGTGAGCGCTACAATATATTCAGCATTTACATGTTTTCCAAACTAACATTATTATCCTGGCGTTCATACCATAAAAAACGGACAATTAAGCCTTATTTAGAACGTGAACCTGCGGGTGCTGAAAAAATTAATGTTCATTTATGAACTTCTGGCGACCAGTACGGGATATACGAGGGTAAGCCTGGCGAGCATTTTAAATGTGACATCGAACGTGGACACAAACGCAAGGGATGATAACATAATCGACACCAGCTCCTCTGTAGTAAATCTAGTCACTTTATTCTTCAAATCTTTTAAATCTTCGTAAAATCCTGATCGATCGCGCTAAAATATAAATTGTTACACAAGTGTTTTATACACCAACAAATTTAGATCTGACCGGTCAATGTTAGTGCAATCTAAGTGCATGAATATTGTCGATAATTTCGATATTCAACCGATCTATCAGGACAGTCACAATTGTCGATAACTGGAAAACATTTGTAATTTATCCCGCTTCCCAAACTGTGCACTGACGAATTTCGGCCAATAGTATGTTCTTCACAAGTTTTAAAATTATTCGAGAGCATAGTTCTCGATTGAAAACTAAAGATGATAATTAGTTTACATCTAGAAAACAGCGATCAAAGACCGACGCTGTTATGTGCGTAGTTCAAAGAGTGTTCGACCAAAGATCAGTAGCTGTCAAATTATGCTTTCTTGACAACACCAATTCGTTCGGCTCTGTAGATCGTGAGCAATTTGTGAACCTACTAAAATCACAGTCGATAGCACGCGTTATCCTCAACTGGATATGTGAATACTTTAGGGATAAATGACAGTACGCTAAAGTCAATGGAATACGTTCTCCCTTGCTCCCAACTGTGAAAGGGTTTCTTCAATGTGCGAGTCTCTGGCCATTCTTATTATCAACATACTTATTTGCTGTTCCTCATCCACCCACAACATTTAGTCTCAAATACGATGGGGTCATTGGAAATTTAGAAACAGCTGTATTAGTAGAAATCACTACCTGGTCAGAAGAGAGAGGCTTATTCTTAATTCCTGAACATGTGTAGAACTTGTGTTCGCTAATCCGCATGGAGATAAGCATGACGCTTTGTATATCAATCTTCATAGATCTAGAATCAAAACCACATACGTCAGCGGAAAGAAACTTCTCAGGTATCTAGGTGTCACCATTTCCTATAACTTTATCTCGACTCATCATTTTATTTTTATACGGGTTTTCTTCGTTCTCTTGGCAGTATGCCTAAACTAATCTCAAACATCACCCTCTCCTGTATCTTGCCCCATCTTATATTTTGCTCTTCTACATTTTTTGCATTCCTTTCAAATGACCTTATGCTAATGAGACGTTGTTTCAATATTATTTCTCTTGAAAATTCACTTTTTAAGAACGCATCTTAGAATCATAAGCAAACAACACTTTTATCAAGTGATCGACTTTTTAATGATATTCTCGCCGATAAGTCCCAACCTTGAAATACTGAACTAGCTAAATCTCAATCTTTTCTATACATCGATCGAAATCAATTGTATAGCCATCTCGAACATCACTATGACATCGTTCCTTTATCCTTTTCGTCTCATGATCTTTCTGTCAAAAAGCTGCAGTCATCGAACAATCGAGCAAACATTTATCTCGTTGATATTTTTCATGTTTGTAATTTTTATGAAACATTAATGTCAAGCTGAAAGTTAAAATATTTTCTAATGAAACCTTTGAATTCTCTTTGTTCTTCTTCCATCGACAATGTCTTTAAAGGAAAATTCATCCGAAACAATCGCTAATAATCTAGAAAAGTAACCGAAAATTGTGAAATGCATGCAACGCAACTGCTCGAATATTCGATAAGTGAACGTTCATTAAACTACACATTCATACTCCTAGTAACGGAATCCTTAACACTGTACTCCAAACACGGATAATGTCAATATCAGGGGCCACTTTCCACTTGCAAAGTTTTCCAAGATGAAACGTGCATATCTTGAATTGATTTATTTCAGAGAACATGACTACTTAAATTTTATCCCGAGTAGCTGGTGTTCATGCGACCAGCGAACGCATTTATTAAGTGGTGAGATACGAATTATGTACGCAGGAAATTAATAAAGAGCCCTATTGATAATGGAACTCAATGATAATTCAAGCGAGATGGAAATTCGAGATGAATCTCAGAATCTCTCATTTATTTATCAGCCTCGTGTGGTTAATGGCAAAAAAGCTTGGTGTGAAGACATCAACGAGCCATCTCGCCAGGAAAGTATCCCGTAGTTGGATTGAAATCAAATCGATTATGTGATTTGAAATTCTACTAATAGTTACACACATATTGGGATATCTCACTTGGGTTATTAGCAAATACAGCTCATCCGTTATGCAATCATTTGTCACATTTGTGAGTTTTTAAATACCATTGTATCAATCGAGTTGAATCTTAAAAAGAAGCGGATTTTATGCTATGCGTTTAGCACCGAATACGCCACCGTCATTTCAATTTTTCGGCATTTTTATTGTTAAAACACGCCGTTATTGGCATCTATATGATTGGTCTCTACTCATATAGTTATAGTGAGCAGTAGCTCAATGCAGTTTTGTACTCACATCCCATTCATATACATACTCGATTTAACAAAGTGGGTGATTGTTTTACCGTTGCCCTGCGTTACCGCGAACGTGTTGACGGAATAATGCAAGATACACACTGAAGCCACCGTCGATTGACAGACGCAGAACAAAGTTCACCTTATTCGACGTCAATGATGCGGATGCACAATCAATAATTTATATTTTTTATAATTTTCTCAACTGTGATATGGCTCATTTGCATGCATTTCCATCACACACATACCCCACAACTGGTTTTGTGCTGTTTGCACTCATCAGGTAAGGACAGTAAGATCGGGATCCGCATGCGCTTCAAACAGTTGAGGAATGGTAAACAAGGAGCGCTTGTATGCCACTGTTGGATAAGGCTGGTACGACCAACCTGTTCAATCACATGTGTCCTAACACATGTTTAATAGTGTTAAACCCATAACCTTGAACCAAAATATTCATTTGCATGCTTTTCCGTTGGTGTGGTTGAGTGAGAGTTGAATCGCTTCGAGAGTGAAGTCATCATCAACCCAATTATTTATTCTTCATGGGCTGCACCAATCGTTTTTGAGAAGAAAACTGAGGCTGTGTCTAGTTTTCCGCAAGACTAAAAGGGTGTCTTGTGACCAATCTGTATCCGCATGAGACATGTTTGTACATCGCATGAGACATGTTTGTACAACTAAATGGAGGAACCAAAATATACATTTACATGCATTTCGATCACACACACCCGCAAAGAAGTTTTGTTTTATTTGTGTTTGTACCGCGAAAGCGAAATGCATGCAAATGAATATTTTGGTTCATGATTATGGGATAAACCCCATTAAACATGTGTTTGGACACATGTAATTGAACAGGTTGTTCGTACCAGCCTTATCCAACAGTGGCACACAAAAGCTCCTTATTTGTCATATGGCTCATTTGCATGTATTTCCATCACGCGCGCCCCACGACCGGTTTCGTGCTGTTTGTACTCATGCGGATCCTGATCCTATTGTCCCTACCTGATGAGAGCAAACAGCACGAAACCGGTCGTGGAGTGTTTTGTGTGAAGGAGATGCATGCAAATGTGTTTTATATTTATGGTCATGGGTTTTACACCTGCCTACATGAGTGTGGGCTCATGTGTTTGAACAGGTTGTTCGTACCAGCCTTTTACAACAGTGGCATACAAGCACAACTGGTTTACCATTCTTCCACTGTTTCAAGCGCTTGCGGATCCTAAACCTACTGTCCCTACCTGATGAGTGCAAACAGCACGAAACTGGTCGTGGGGTGTGTGTGATGGAAATGTCTGCAAACAAGATTTTTCATTCATTGTGATATGGCGAATTAGGATTTTTCATAAGTAATCCATTGGCTGGTAATTTTTTATTGGACAATGAATTTCCGTTAAAAATTCGTTCTGCTTTTCCGTATGATGTCTCTCAAATCTAAACATTTTGTTAATTCAGCTGAACATTCAATCTCAAATATTCAAGTTGCTTGAAATAATAGCATGTTGAAAATGCTGTGATAAAATTTACACATGATAAACTCAGGTCTCTGCCAGTTGTCGTTCTCTTGTGTAGTGAGTAACTTTGGAATGTTTGACCTTAGTGGTGAATTTGAACGCAGCCCACAAACGACGAATAACGCAAGAATAAAGTGGTTAACTTTGCATCCAACTTGCTTGAAGCGCGTGTAAATAACTTAATAGACGTTAACGCGGGAAGCGCAATTTAACCCCAATCGACCTGACCTTATTATGGCATTAAACTATCGAATGATAGGGTGTTCGAAGGCCAAGTCATTCCAGCGAGGAACTTTGTGATGATGAAAAACATGGTGCTCTAAATCATGACAAATAATTAATCTGTACAGCTAAACTACACTTAGTGTTTTAACTTGTTCCCGGACATTGAACAGGCCAAGACAGCCCAGCTATCAAATACATTCACTGCTGGAAACTCAATGAAAATGTCTGTGATATTAAAATGCTTGTGAGCTCTATGTTCCAGTCGCTTGCTCAATCTGGTTTAGGTTGAATTGCACAGCAATTAATTCTGGACAGCAATTGATGATGTAAATGTTTGGCCAATAGACGGGATATACGAACAAGTTATTGATCTCGATCTCGATTTTATCTATCTCATCTCTTTTGTCTAACGAATCTTCTCATAGCGTTAGACAACTGGACGAACGAGTTTGATAGATGCTCTTGCATTCACGTTTGTTACTTATACATTTCAAAAGCTGTGGAAAGAGTCAATCACCATTTCCTTTTTCAAAATTGATGTGTTTAGGAATATGTCAACCCCTTCTCTCACGGTTGGGAGACCACCTGTCAGATCGCCACGCGCGAGTCAGAGTACACGGAGTGCTATCCCAAAAGTTCAAAACCAATAGCAGAGTCCCAAAAGAATTTGTGCTAAGCCCGCTCTAAACGAATCTCTCATAGCTGTTACACAAGCTGGACTAACTAGTTTTGAAGATCTCTTGCATTCACACGTTTGTTACTTATAAACATTTCAACAGGCCTGTGGAAGAGTCAATCACAAAATCACCATTTCCTTTTTTTCAAAATTGATGTAGTTTAGGAATCCTGTGAATCCCTTCTCTCACGGTTTGGGAGACCACCTGTCAGATCGCCAACGCTCGAGTCAGATGCACGGAGTGGCCTAATTCGCCAAAAGTTCAAAACCAATAGCAGAGTCCCAAAAGAAATTTGTGCGAGCCCGCTCCTCTTTCTATTACACATTAACGATTTACCCCCATCATATCATCTAAAATTGTCCAGTTCGTGGATGATATTAAAAATTTGGATGCGAATCAGTTCTGCAGATTTCTGTGAGAAACTACGAAGGGGTTTGCACAACGTGTCAAATTGGGCGGCCATGAAGGATATGACATGCAACATACAGAAAAGCAAGATGCTCCACCTTGGCAAGAATGTTCCTTGAACATACCGATTGAGAACTGAAAACTTGAGATGGAGCTCGTTGGAAAAAGATCTAAAAGTATGGATTAGTGGAAATCTGAAGAGCGCGGTTCACTGTCAGAATATATATCAACGGGCAAACAGATTTTCAAGTATCTTTCGAAGAATATTTGTAAGATTCTCGCTAGCAACGCTACCAAGGATAATGCATGTCTATCTTCGTCCTACGATAGAGTGTGGCAGAGGTCTGGTTTCGTTAAATGCGAAAAGATATTGTTCTCTTAGATAAAATCTATAACAGAGCAGCAAAGTTAGTGATGGGTCTTCGCAATGTTCCGTACACCGACAGATTTCAACGTCTGGGTCTATCTGAATTTATCCAAAGTTGGATACGACGCGATATTATTCTGACCTATAGAATTGTGCCTACCAAAGGACATCAACTAAGGCAAATGCTTGATATGTGTGATAAGAAAGTGACACGCGGACATACCTTATCCCTGTACGTCTCAAGCTCACGTATTGACTGTCTGTGCCATTTTTTTGCCATACGAGCTATATTTCTTTGGAATTCCCTACCCAAACATGTGGTGGACTCTCCTTGATTAGCAATATTTAAAGCAAAATTGGACTTATATATGCAAACGAACATCTTTCGTAAACCATACATGTGATACACTCTACTGATTAGTCACTAATGTTTTTCACATTTTCATTCATACAGTAATCCTGTGGTGTTGTAAAGCATGAACCTTGAATACTTGGAACCATGAAGTCAGTAATCTAGTGACGTCTCGGTGAGCAAGGAGCTAATCATTGAACGTCGAGGAGACAAGCTTAATGGCACTGTATTCATCGCTTCTTTAGCAGTTACACTGATAAAAAGCACTCGATTAATGCTGAGAAAATCCTTACTGCTGTGGATCAGCGATCGTGCGCAAGCTCAAAAAATTGGAGATTGTAAAGGGCAGAAATTTTCAAATATCTTAGCCGAAAGCAGAAACCTTCGCAGTGTCTCAAATTTGAACCTACCAATAATCAAGCCGGCTCAAGTAAGTAAGATATCGCTCAAAGTCCTCCGTGCCGGGTGTCAGTCTTTTTCAGCCTTACCAGTACTTCAACAAACAAGCTGAAGGAATGGTACTTAAATTCAAACGCGCAATCATCACATTGAAGGCGGAGAGGGAACGTCAAATAACTCTTACATTTATACTGACATATCGCTCACACCTAAAAAGGCAACACATTAGCTCACATCTACAGAACGCTTTTCTTTGATGACCAATGAAGACATCATGTAATGCAATACGTCCGAATTCTGTTTTCGGAAATAGGAGATGCTGCAGAGCAGCGAACGTACGTAAGATCGCATACGCATTAGGCATTAATCATGCGTCGATCGATCAGTCGTGATTTACCCGTTTCTTATTGGTCTAACTGTATGTGCATTATCGATCCCATGCTTGCACTAAGAGTTGTAATGAATTGACGAAATACACCGCTTGTGTTCCGCCGTTTGTGCTCCGGTTTTGTGGAGTTATAACGCTTACAGGTATCTACCACCGAAGCTTTACGATACATATATTAAAGAATTCAAAAATGAAACTGATCGCTATCGAACTAGCTGCAAATCAATGCCACGAGATTTTACTTTAACTGATTCAATAGGTTTTCTTTTAACCATGGAAAGACAAAATCACAGACCAATCGTTTTGGACGAATAGGCTTGGTCTAAAGATATGGATGGCTATCGCCTAAGGTGTCTTAAATATGTTCCAGCAAACTCTTCTTGACAGGTTGTGGGGAACCATGTCAATCAGTTAGGGTAAAAACAAACTGTACACCAGCGCAAAACAACTTTTGCTCAAACCTGTTTGGCTGTTTTGTGTCATTAGCTTTTCTTGTTTCCGCGGCATTCGGGACACATATTTACACCATGACTTCCCCAGGACCAATTAGTGACCATAGTAATTGGGCACGTAATTGTCCCAAGAACACAAAACATTTTATGTTGTACATGTGGAATTAGTCGACAATATGTTTCACCGTTACACGCCATCAACTACGTCAAGTATACCTCGGATAAAGTTCACCTCACAAGTGGACTTGGTACAGGCACTGATTACGTAGGCAATGAAGTTTCGACACGTTCGCATCGAAACTTTGATTCTCACAACCAATATAAGAACGATGCGAATACAAACATTTTTAGTGAAGTCGTGAATCATAGAATGCTAAAGCTATTCCTTCTCACAGCCGTATTCGTGATTGATGCTTGCAGCCTTTTTGTTCCATCGGATCATGAGAGACTCGAAAACGGTACCCATTGGGCGGTTTTAGTGGCCGGGTCGAATATGTGGATTAACTATCGTCACCAGGTAAATCACATGAGTTCCCCTGAAATGTCATTCATTACCTTCATTCTGAGAGGGTTCGGGATGTAACAGATGCACTATGAGCTGCCTGTTTTTTTACGACAATCACGTTCTTGAATCTCGAAATTACTACTGTCAGATTAACCAAGATCGATCATGTTTTATGTAAGTTCGGCACAGCTACCTTTGTATAAGCAAAATTATAGGATGACGCATGGGTGTATTTGGACATCCCTCCTATCCGATACAAGTTTCTTATTGCACGCATCTATCAGAATTCATTTACTAGAATGTATTTTCATCGCGAGCAGCTATACATGATGTCAAACAGTGCAGTAAACGTAGTTACATTTGTCAAAATTTGCGAGGCGTATGAATTTCATTCTCAATAGGTCACGTTAGGTAAAATTCGGATTTGCATGTTTCAAATGACTACGTCACGATATCAATGATTGTTTAAATATAAAAACGGCTATTTGGTTGAGCGAGATTGATGCGGCTGTCAACTTAATGCTCTTCAAATTACTTATTCAGTTGTAATGGATCAGTGTAACCCAAATAATAACACACATGCATTCATTTTATGTATGCTGAATCGGTACACTCGATACAGATTTGCTACGACAAAACCAATCTAAATTAACGATGACAAACACGTCCGTTTTCTTGTGATTCTATGCTCATTTTACGTTATTGGGTGGAGGTCGATTTATAGTTTCATTGATAGTAAAAAGTAGGAATTAGTTGCTCTCCCATGGCTGGCAACTTTGATGAAAATAAATGCTTCATTGATTCTTGATTACGAACGCGAAATGAGCGTCGGCGTGGGCGTGTACGTTGCGGATGAGTTTGCTTCGCTCCCAGGTACGGAGATCATACAACGAACGAAATACCAGGCCATCCACATTCTATAAAGCTGCTGAGAAGCCCGTCTTCACGTCAGAGATCAGTCTACTGCACTGGGGTCGAGCACAACTGTTGGCTTTTCACAAGAACGCTGTTGCAGAACGCAAAGAAACAAGAAGTCTTTTACCAAGATTCTACTGGCAACGTTACCAGGGCTAGTGAGGATCTACCTTCGCTCTACGACCCTAATATTTAGTAGAGGTCTGGGCCATTTGGCTGCGAAAAGATATTGCTCTCTTTTATAAAATCTATCACAGAGCCACAAAGTTAGTGATGGGTCTTCGCAATGTTCCGTACACCGAAAGATTGTGACGTCTGGATCTATGCTACTTTACCCAAAGGAGGATACGACGCGATATTATTCTGACCTATAGAATTGTGTCTATCGAAGGGCATCCACTAAAAAACTCGTTTGACTTGTGTGATGGGAAAGTGACACGCGGACATTCCTTATCCTTGTACGTCTCAAGTTCACGTATTGATTGTCGGCGCCATTATTTCGCCGTACGTGCTACATTTCTTTGGAATTCCTTACTTCAACATGTGAGGGACTCTCCTTGCCTGTAGATGTTTTAAGCTAAAATGGACTTACACATGCAAAAGATCATCATTCGTGAACCTTACATTCGATATTCTCTGTTCCTTTTATACTATTACATTTTTCACATTTTCATTCATACCGTAATCCTGTGGTGTTGTAATGTATTATCTTTTTAACCATTGATCCTTGAATCTGTGAACAAATAATCGACGAACCAGTTCTAAACTCGATGAGTATATGACCAACCATGTGGTATATGACTGTCCCTATTGATTTTTGAGGGATTTTATATTTTTGCTCCATATACCTCGCCATCCTATTTTATTGTCAAGCTTACTGCATTTTCTACCATAAAACTTTCTGAGTTCAATACACAAGTGTCGTCGATGCAACAAATAAGTGTCCGAATTTCGACTGAGAGTTTCGACGCTGGGAAAGATAACATTAGCTTTGGGTAGGGCATTCTAAGGAAACACACATATTATTTGATAAGTTTAATTAATATTGCTCTTCCCCGATACACCTGAAACAAAATTCGAAAGTACCATTTATAAGAATTGTATGCACTATAAACTATGTTATTGCACCGTTTTTTGCAATTTTACCTTAAATCTTAAATCTTGATTTACATGTGTGACATCAGTAGCTGTTGGTACCACATCTCAATATGTTCGTGCTAATACTTCGATAAAACCGGTAGCTGTGTAAGTCTTGCCAACCCACACGTTTTAGGTTATTATTAATTTTCCATGGTTGGATGTCCGTTTAGCAGCCACCTAAACTGATGAACATTTCACGCCCTCAATACCGAAATTCATTTTATCTCTAAACATTATCCATGGCTATCTATGCAACCCAGTAGTATGTAGAGAAAATAAACCGTGAAATACAATTCCTTCTAATGCTCCCAACGCTTTACAAATTTCGCGCAACACAGATTCCGCTTTTAGTCTGTTTAACATTCAAGAGTCAAGAGCTTGATACTTATATGATCGTCTATGATTACTATTCCATTGTCCTTTCTATTAATCGGCAACACGTCAAAACTAGTGGGTTCTTGAGATTATAAATATAGTGCAGTACATGAATCACTCTTTAGGAGTGGCGCAATCATTTTGTTAAGAATGTTATTTCATAAAACATTCAAAACTGTTTGTGTTTATTCCAGGCGGCTGTGTCGCATGCTTATCAAGTGATTAGGGGACGTGGGATTCCTCCAGAGAGGATTATCACCATGATGTACGATGATATTGCGAATAACGAGAAGTAAGTTTGTGGCTCACCGGAGTACGACTTATTGTCATCGAATAGGAAAAATTCCAGTCAGGTTTGCATATCTTTCAGTCGACATTCATTTCATCCTCAGCATCAAACTCGTGGCTCAAATCAGATGCTTCTTCCAAGACGTAATTTGAAAGATTCTAGGCTTGATAGTGTAATGTTCACCTGGCAAAACGTTTCCTGCCAAGACTGTTTATGAATTGCATGAGTGAATTACAGTGATTCCGTGAACAGCATTGTGTTCATTATATACTCTCGGCAGAGTTGACCGTATGTAAGCAGAGAGGATGAATGTCTTAATAAATAATCGAATATTCGGCGATAGAATATGTTTCCATCAATTGAAGAAAGATAATGATAACGCTTCAGGATTGACATAATCTCACGTACAATGTACAGTGAATAAACCTCTACACATTTTCATTAGAGTTCAATTAATCTTATCTTTTGGCATTGTACATTTTGCTTTTTGAATCCCGTGCATTGAAACATTGAATTTAGCGCTACGTTTGAGGTCACGTTTACGAGTTCCAGTTATACGTAACCCGCGATGAGAATTATTAAAATGTCTTTTTAATTTACCAGTAGAAACATCCTTTTCATTTACAATTTGGGGAGTCTAATATTCCATCAAGCTAGCATATCACTATAAGGGGTGGTATTGTTCAATTTATAAATTATTGAGTTACAATATCAGTAAAACCTTTTGCTATATTGCATTCAGGATACAATATATGTACAATTTCTAAAAAAACTTTGGACATCTGGATCCTGATCATCGTGTCCCTACAAACAACACGAAACTGATTGTAGTGTGTGTGATGAAAAATCAAACAACTGCTGATTAATTGATTGTGATCAAATACAAAAGGGCTTTCCCCGGATTATAGTTTAGAAAACTAGATAGCTTAGAAAATAATCTTGTCTAAACCACGAGTTAAACATTCGTAGACCTGAAAGACGTGAGCGTGTTCTTATTACTCCATATTTTTATATTTGTATTGCGATAGCGGAATATGCTTCTTCCATTTATATATCAAACAATTTCGTCAAGTTTGTTCTCTTCCTGAACGAAAACTTCATTCCAATAATCTTGTCTCATCTTTATCAGCAACCCTTACCCCGGACAAATTTTCACGGATTACGATCACGTCGATCGGTACAAAGGCGTGATAATAGATTATCGTGGCGAAGTAAGTGAACATGAATGCTCCAGCAACTCATCACCCTAAAAACTCTCCGTGTTAGTTTCAGACCAGGCGCTGTTACTATGCCTAGCCACACTACACAAGTTATAGTTCCACATATTTAAATCAACATTTGAAAACCGATCACCCTAACTGCACTGTTTGAATGAAACACGCCCTCGAATCGCTGGAGTGAGTCACGCTTGATCCTGGTTTATATTGTGTCTGTAGTCGGCGTTAACATTACGCAATTATACTAAGAATGACGTTACACATGTAAAGACCAGATCAATTGACCAGTTTGTCAAACACTGCATGTGTCCTCCTTAATTTTAAGCGAGTGAAGGCAACCATGGCTATTTGGCGCTGTACCATGCCATAGCAAAAATAATGGTAGATAGAATCTTGCCAATATTATCACCCTTAGCTCCTTTCCGACCTTGCTGTGGTTTCAGATACGGTTAATCTCTTGTTTAAACAAGTAGACACCTAATCAGTGCCAGGCTCGGACGGTATTCATCCGTCTAATCTAGCAATTTGCTTTCAAATGTTTTCTACGATTATAAAATACTCGATTGGTCCAAAACGTATTCCAATTAAATGCTTGCTAAAGTATTAGTATCGAGGTCTCAAAAGAGCGCCAAACCGATGCAAATAGACATCTCAGAATGAAAGTAAACAGGACCAAATATAAGGAAGACAACCGGGGTGGAAAATGGGCAGAGGACAGTGCGTAATGGCTTAATCCTAGGGAGTGAAAGCCACACTTGGAGTGATTTTCAAACAAACTAAAAATTGTATAAATCTCTTTCAAATCGTTGAAAGCAATAACAATTCAAACATGTGTAGAAGCTTACCCTGGCGCGAATTAATGTTACATCTCCCTTCGGGCATGCCCAATGTGCAATATGTGTTCCCGCATTTCAATATATTCTGGCTGTACATATATCTTACTCATGATATATTATTCATAAAATATTCATTATAATAATATATTCATTGTGTCTGGATGGAACTTCAAATATGGATACCTTACAGATATACACCTTAATATTTCTAATACGGAAAAAGTTTAGAAAATATTGATTTTTCTATTCTTAGAAAGAAATCAACTACCGGGACATGAATATCCATGATTGATCTGGGTAATAATTTATATCTAAGTTACTAGCTAACTGACTAACTAACTTGGATACCTATGAGTTCACAAATATCTAGTCAGAAAAGCCTGCCTAGCAGCTTGATTAACTGCACCGGGGATGAAATTATCTCGTGTTGCTTGAATCTAAAACGAAAGAAGAAAGCTCAAATAACAGTAAAACTTCAACGCTTTCTTGGTTGCGACACATTCAGGCTCACCGCATCCGAAGGTAAACTAGAGTTGAACACACTTTCTTTAGTGCGAATCCCGGTTGAATCGTCGCCATGCAAGACGTATGGTCAAGAAGGCACTGCCACGGACTGACCTTTCATTGTAGGTGACATCCGGTTTTACTTGTATAGCATAAAAATACTAGACAATAACGCACCAATGCAGACAATTTATATGATATCTGGTAATCCGTCTACAAACACCTAAAGTACAACCCATGACAGTCGGAACTTGAAGCCAAAACATAATCGGAACCCTAGTAATCAAGTTAGACATCTATTGTATGTTAGACATCTATTGTATGTAATCCACCGATTGAATTTGGATCTAGTCTCGAGTATTTTGTTGCTTTGCAGGAAGTGAATTCTGAGAACTTTCTAAAAGTGCTTAAAGGCGATGAAACGTTGAAGAATAATGGAAAGAAGGTGCTAGAAAGGTAATTATCCTTAGCCGGTAATATATATATATATATATATATATATATATATATATATATATAACCCTTTGATTGAATGCAGAAATGAATCGCACACTAGAACATTTTAACCTAAATTTATAATACGTGAAATGAATACCTTTTATGGGGGCTAAAAAGGTGAATTATCAATCACCGTATTATTAGAACTAATTTATACAGACGTCAAAAATACTTTCCTTGTATTCAACCAATCTTGAAATAGTTTAATAATAAAAGTCCTATCCCGACATGCAAGACTGCTACGATTCCCCGAGATTCTTTAATAATCAACATGTATCGTGCGTTAAGCAGTGGAGTATAACCATCTCAGTAATCCCACTTGCAGTTCTGAGAGTGTTCCGAAGATAATTTCTTAGAAACAATGTGTAATTTGTTGTATTTTTAGAAATGACAAAACGCCTCGTCATTATTAACTCCAACAACAGACTCGGAGTCAGTGCCACAATAAAATGAGCGCATTGAACATCCATTATTCAAATGAAATTTCGTACTCGGTCATATCAAACCCTGATGCTTATCTCAAGGAATATTTAACAGGATAGTTAGTAATCTGTCAGATGGATTTCAATCAATTTGCCGAACTACGTTTAATGCATTGATGTTTCTGCCTTCTTGCATCACAACCTAAATATAGTCGTTTCCACAAACGTTCACTGTTTACACTTAGCGAGATTCATGATAACGGACTAAATAGAACCTAATTATTGTGTAGCAAGTTACACGTTGGACAAATCACCATCGCGACAGATAGTTTGGTCAGAAAAGAACGACCTATCATTTAATTGACTGAAAATCAACGTTAACGTGTTGCTCACAACCCCTGAACTTGCATTATACAGGCGCTTTCTGATTGTGCCGTCAACATGTGGGGTAGTGAGAATTGTAACCGAGGAACTGTATTAGCGAAACTTGGACAGGGAAGCCATTGGTTGAAATTCAGTAATGCAATCACCTACGGTCATGAAAACACATCCGTTCGTAATTCGTTAGAGCAACGTTTGTGTCCATTTGCGTTAACGGCCGGAAAACTCAGTCAGACTAATCAGAAATGAGGTGAATAAGCGGCGTTCAAATCTACAATCATAGTATTTTTGCTTAATATCTTATAATCAGTTTAAATTGAAATGTGAAGTATGCGAATCCATGATGTATTGTTTTGTTTGCCTCACCGAGTCTAGCCACTATAACCCACTGCAAATAAAGCGGGCCAAGATCACTTGCCTTTAGCCTAATAATGAAATTTATTTAAAAACAAACGAATTGGAAACATAGTTTATGAATCAAGTAACATAGCTACAGCTTTAAATGTATTGGACTCAAAATACAGGTAAGAAATGAGCGTGGGGGAATTACGCCTGATGGCGATTGTAAACGGAACGAAACCAGAGCGCTTAACTCGGAGTCATGAAAATGCCCACAATGAATCCATACTTTATCTAGTTTCCGAGACTCAGGATGCAGGTTCAACAATTTAGATCACAATTCAAAATTATTATTAATGTGTCGGACGCATTAACGGTGCTCAAACTATTGCAATATGAACGAAATGTGTGACTCCAATTAGTTCAGAATTATTTCTCAACCCATTTTGCATCATTTTTTAAATATTAAACAGATGGAATGCGATTTTTAATTACATCAATTATTCCTGAAGGCTTAAAAAGCATAATAATGACGTCCGTTCATTTTTCAGCGGACCGGACGACAATGTGTTCGTTTTCTTTTCCGATCACGGAGCGCCCAACTTGCTTGCGTTCCCGGATGACAATGTAAGTTGGAGCAAGCGATAATAAAATCTTGTTTGAAACTGCATGGTTTAGAAATCGATTTGTAGTCAAACAGTTTTTCAGTTTAACTAATGTACAGTTTTTTGTGTCTTGTTGTTGGACTTCTTCAGTCGCTGTCTACCATGGACGTAAATCACAAGCGCAATGTGATCTCAAACTTCCATTCTACAAATGTGACCTAGCCATCGTCGACGAACCTGCCTCACTATAATGAGCTTGTTCTGCGAATCATATATGAAGAGCCCATTTACATTTGCTACTCTCTCAGTCCGTGATGTGTTTAAGATGTGACAGATGCTTCGTAATGGAAAGAATTCATCTTACGTTCGTGTCCTGCGGGGATGGTCCAAGTTTTGCTGCTGTACAGTAAACCATTTAATATGCACGCGCTTTATTTTAGTATTTACTGTCAGATTATGGTTGCGCCACACACGATAGCTTCAAACGGGACATGACGGCAGCTGATCCGTTTATCAACCTCAGTGTCCAGCAAGAAGTTGTCCGTATTGGCTGAAACGAGATCAGTGTAATGATGTGCTCATACAACGGTACTCTTAGGAGACGACACAGTCAAATGACTAAAACCTTTAGTGATTACCAGCCCAAAGTCTTTGCTCAATTACGAACAGCAGTCCATTAGAAACTGAAGCTGTTCTTGTGAGTGGGCAATGATGGCAAACAAACGGTTCATGAATCGACACATTCTTTACCGTTTTACCTTCACGAGGAATTCGGATATTTTTGTTGATTTCATCAATTTTTCAGCTTTACTCCGATCAACTGAACAACACATTGGCATGGATGCACGAGCACCAACGCTACAAAAACTTGCTGATTTACATCGAGGCCTGCGAGTCGGGGTCAATGTTTAAAGATGTCTTGCCGGAACATATGAATAGTAAGTACACAACCGAAAGAAGTATGGATCTATAGGCGGCTGATTTACCAACTCAGACACGTTATTTTTTACGTCCGTAAATTAATATTCGCAAATTCACGGTTAGACGAATAGATTTATTGCTGGAATTCAATATTCAAAAATTTATGTTCACAAAAAGCAAAGAGCTTCACAATTACCATATCATAGTAAATATTCGTTCATGAAACAGGAATAAAAATTAATTATGTAATGTCAAGTGTAGTCCAGTTGAATACATACCAGAAGTCATTACAAATAAGCGTCCAAATTTCGAATGAAAGTTTAGACGCTGGGAGCGATGACAATAGTTTCGGGGATGGCATTCCAAAGGAAACAGACACGTACACAATAAAAATATCGGCGACACCTGATACGGGTGCTTAATTAAACCGCAAACATGATAGAGGGATTTTTAATCACATTTTGAATCCCCCAAGAATGCAAGCTTTACTCGCTTCTCGTTGGTATCATGAAGAATTTTTCCAAGATCAGCATTTTGCTATCAAGTACTCTTGAAAGAATGTAATAAAAATTTCCAAGTCAAGGCCAATATATGTTTGTGATTATGGTCAGCGGCACATTCAGTTTGCCAATCTGGTTCAAACATTTGAGAGCAGTTCCGTATCACAAAGTCAACGGATTACTTGCCATTTGTAGCTGTGTTTTCAAAACCTAAATTGAAGGTGATATGAATGATATGGATGAATTGGAGATCTATGGAATAAGTCAAATTCACAGTTAAACAAAAGGACCATACTAAATCTTTACCTAGATTTTCAGCACGAATATATCACTTAGTTTGATAATTAATTTAACAAATCGTGTACGTACATACATACATCTTTGCGTTCAAAGTTGTGATTTTTGTTTTTAATCTGGTTTAAATGGACGATTCATTCTGAAGAATCATAGTTTCCTGCTTTCTATATGACTGGATTTTACTTTTTTGTGCCCAACTAATATAAATATTCCAAATGGTTTATTACGCTTCTAACATACCTTGAACTTAAACTGTACAAATTGTTGTTGGCTGTTTGTCGTTTTCGGTTAGAAACCGTAAAATACGACTTAGGGAGACTTGATATGATGGAAAGAAAATTATACATTAACGCCAATGATTGATATGGTTTTACCATTTCATGTTTTACTAAAATGAATCTTATTGTCTCCACGTGATTGGCAAAAGAGTCAAAAACCGAATGCACGTGTAATTGTAAAATATATAAGCACAGCTTGACCGAAATTACCATGCGAATACAAACTGGATCCTGGTGCCTTAAAACAATGGTCGTTTGGTCGATAAAATTTGGAGTTTAAAAGCTCTGCTATATATGTAAACATACAAAACCCAAAGAATGAAACACATGACTAAAACAAATAAACCATATTTAAGCCCGATTTATCAGTTTCTGGATTTTTTATTGTGTTATAAATTTCGCTGTCGTGTGCCCCGGAATGCACCTCTCATAATTGTGTTAGATGACTTATAGTGCGCAAAGATGACCATGAAGTGTGGGATTTGATAAACTCCCGCCTCATAACACTTTTGATTTAAAATAATATATTATCCTCAACTGCAGTATACGTGACCACATCTGCAAACCCCACGGAATCTGGATTCGCTTGTTTCTGCGAGGATCCAAAATTTGACGTTTGCCTTGGAGATGAATATTCGATTGCTTGGACAAAAGATACAGAGTTGGTATGTAAATGAAATCTTCTGCCCACACTCACCGCACATTTCAATGAAACGGATTAAATTTTTACGTTTTATATTAAAACGTTTTACTTTATACATATAAGTAGTAAATAATAATAAAAAAAACAAAACGAACAACGAGACCGTGAGATGAAATGGTGCACGAATAAAGTTATCCGCCAGAATTACACAGAATCATAATAGTTCAACATATTATTAATTTGATGACGAAAATATACTTGAAGAAGATGAAGAAATTTGCTTTATTCGTGTAAACGAATTTTCAGCAATAATGTTATTTCAACCACACAAAATACTTTCCCATAAACGTACTTAACTATAAAATTTCGAAACTACAAGTAAAACCATTTCGCAAGCTGTATATACAGATGCTCGTTACACAGCAAACGTGTAATAGGACGGGACTTCTAAACTTTCAACTAGCATTTAAATACCTTAAACAAACGATACTTTAATAGTATTTGGCTACATAATTGCTAAGGTGTTGTGTTTGATTAATAATAATCTATTTGATCATCCATTCTTCATGCACGCAATGTTCTTTCTTGAAGCACGACCTGAAAAAGAGAACGGTACGTGAGCAATTTGAAGCCATCCAAATGGATGTCCAAATGAGCCATCCACAGGCGTACGGAGATAAAGTATGTTGACATTCAATTCATTAAATCGCTCCCTGTAGAATGGTAAGATTAGTATTAAAATTTCATATAGAATAACTAGAGATAATTAAATTTATTTTTTAATAAATAAATAGCATTAGCCAATTTTGAAGTAATCTATCAAGCTATTAACAATAGTTAAATTTTAGGGTAACATTAAAGAGAAATTTTAATTGTTTTCAAGGGGATATTTTCATCGAAAGTAAATTTATGCCGCATATTCCCTTTTATCAACGGCTGTTTTGATCTCAATTTAGGTATCAACCTTCGTTCAGTTTTCCATATGCAACAGTATGATTAATATTCGATAAATACAAAGTAGGCTGAATGGACCATATTGTGTTCGGATAGGAGACTTCCTTTAGAATGAATTGTTCATAAACGAATATAACAAACAAACAGTATATTGAGCCGGGGGTGCAAGTCAGGAACTACATTCCCAACTAATTTCTCTGTGGTTAATAAAATCATACGGATCGGATAATGGGGATTTCGTTATTGAATTTGCATTCATTAAATTTCGAAAGTAGCTACAAAGCATGCAGATTCTGATCATACAGTGCCCACCTGATGAGTGCAAACAGAAGGAAGCCAGTCGTGGGTGGTGGTGATGAAAATGCATGCAAATGAGTATCTTTATTAGAAAATGCTTGTTGTATCACCTCATGCTAACAACTCTTTTCGTGTGCGAATCCGTATTTGTTATGTTGAACAATGTTTTAGTGGTCAAGTATAAGGATGTAACTGATATCGTCAGTTGATAGATACTGCTTATTTACGTCTTCACGAGATGATAAACATTTTAGTATTTTCTTCACAACAGCTCATCGAAAAAATGACCATCGGTGATTTCCAGGGACTTCAGAACAATGAATTGGGAAGCAGGCTGCGGGTGAGATAAACGCGATGATTTTTTAATAAAGATAAGACGTTTGAAATCCAGTAACAACTTTTCGTCTTGCCATTACCAACAGGTCGTGGATACGATCAATTCAAGACAAGCCCACCTGGTTGGATCTCTGAGAAGGATGCAAAGGTCAAATTCACCTGCTCAAACACAACTTGGTCGAATCGAATACACTTACAAAACACAAGTGAGTGCATCGTTTTTTGGTATTCAACGAGTGTGGATTGCGAAGCTTTTCTGTTAAGCATGCTTGGATCGATAATGAATCGACCTTTGAGGATTTAGGGGAAATAACCGGGATCATTTTACTGTTATTTAATGTCTTAAATCTGGGTGATATTTCAGCGCGAACTTGGTGTTTGATTCGATATTTCCTGATAATGCGCAGAATTTCTGAAATCAAAAGAATAAAATGTTATAAGAACACTATTCTTCACTATACCACTGTTTTAAGGCTCACAGAACCTCATCTTACTGTCTCCATCTGATGTGGTGTTTATGGGTTGGGTGTGAGTACCACAATATTTTGGTCTTTTATAAGCGCCTCGAGCGCTTGGCCCGGAACTATTTTGTGGTTTTCAATTAAAACACCGTGGTTCTTTTCAAGATCCCAATGCAACAGTGACACAATAATAACTTTGTTTACCGCTGTTTCAAGGCTCACTGAACCTGATCTTATTGTCTCCAATTGATGTCTGCAAATAGCCACAAACAGGTTGTGGTGTGTAAAGGATGTAGATGTGTGATTCAATAGGTTCACCTTAACGTTTCTCAAAAGTGATTATACACACGATGTTTCGATCAATATACATCTACCTTCAGCCAAAAATAGCACCTAGCATAATTTATAGCAGATAATCACGAGAAACTCATCCAATGAAATATCCATAGATTTATTATTGTCCGAACTCAGTAGTCAAGTTTACTAGAAATGTAAGTTAAGTCCACTCAATTAAATCGAAATTTGGATACAAATTTATTGCGAAGTTATTTGACTGTCCTAACGGTGTGTTCAGCTCGACGATATGTGACATTATAGGATTATGAATTATTTATTTTCATGAACTAATATTATGAACCTAAGTTCTTGTTGTCACAATAAATTCTTTAAACTTGTAGCTTGAACGTTCGTGTCTCGTAGTTAGTATGTATTTAATTAAAGCATAAAGTTTCTCGAAATTTAACTTAGTTAGTGTTTGATCAGGCTGAACAGAATTTCATTAACCTACCTTACTTCTGTGCAGACGGCTCCATGGGTGATGAGCCGGCCTCGTTGATGTCTCGAAAGATGCCAGTCCATACGCGAGATCGTCGCGTTCCTACCTTCAAATGCCCTAGACGGCACCTAGTCCCGTGGCATGTACATCCTCCTTCACAGTTGACAGCCAGGTTTACACTTTACCGCCTGCCAAGTACGGCCAGATTTAGGGTCAAGAAGCAGTTTCGTGAGTGGTGAGGCTGTTTTCCTGAAGACGTGGCCAAAAGACTGTAGCCCTCGCCATTAAATATGAACAGAGAGCATAGGTTTCTCGCTATATTGCGTCGCCTTGGCAGCTAAAGGCCCTCACCGCATTCAGAGGACTTAGGCTGCAACAAAATTTACAGGTCGAGTGTCATCTAAAGGATTGCTTAAAATGTTTTAATTAGTAAATTAAGCAACGATTTCTTCAAAATCGGACTTCTGCTGCTTCTCTCTCAAAAACGAGCAAAACTAAGCAAATTGAATTAACGTTTCACGACAAAAGCTTTACTCCGAACGCTTGGAAGACATGCATTGTGTTTAACCGGTAGTCCATTTGGGTGATGATGAATAGCGAGTGCTATATTCAGATGACAAGTAAAACCGATGCTTTTATCTATAAAGAGTGTGCTCATTAACCCGGTAATTAACTCGCCTCCGTAGTGTAGAAAGGTTTTGCTACAAATTCAAAATGTCAGCTAATTTAAAGGCATTAGCTAAAACAATTTCACACACATGGCCGTTAAGGACATAAGATGTACGAACTTTGGAAGTGTTCGATCATTAGTGCCTTAGGGCGTCCGATAAACTGATCAGATATCTAACGCTGGCGTTCGGACACCATGCAACGGAATACCTCCGATTTCTGATCTCATCCAACGGCCAAGCCTGTACTGGTTTGGCCACGTCCTCAGAATAAAAGACTCAGCGTTCACGAAACATGTTTGCGACACTAGGCCATCTCGTACATTGCGTCGGCGACAAGCTAAGACATGGCCATTCACTGTGAAGGAGGATATAGATTTCCTGGGACTGCTTTCGAAGGAGGACGATATCGCCTCCGATCGACACACAAGGGCTGAAGTGACAGCAATGAAACCGACTTATCCACCCACGGGGCCAGTCAAACAAAAGTAAAACAGGTGAAAAAATTACAGGGGAGTACAATAATGTATTGGGACCAACCAGTTTGTCTGAACATAAACCCGCATGCCTTGATAGTCTTCTATTGCAAGGAGCGTGAGTATCTTGAGTATCTGTCAAATTTAATAGTCGCTTTCTTCTTTTCTAATGTACTTTTAACCACGTAATATTCTTATCTCCAATTGTAAAGCGAGCAAGCATGGTTCAAATGACATTCGATTATATCGAGAAGGCGGTTGAGCAACACGAACTGACGACAAACAGGACACCAAGAAACAAAGTGGAAACCATCGAATGCTTCCGAACCGTTCACGAAGCATACGCCAAACAATGCTATACCCTGCAAAAGGTGAGTATCCACATGAAAATAGTAATCTATATTATAATCCTAACAACCGTGTTCACACCAGTAGGTACCGGTAATGACTGCAAGACGGAAGAAATGTGGTGAATGCCCAAACTAAATAGAGGGGGCAGATGGGTATTGAAGTGACCATAAAGATAGAGTGCTTGTTCAATTATAATCCCACATTGTATGGGTGTATGTATGTATGCATGAAAGCACAAGCCTGATCCAGGCAAAGTGCCGCACAGTCAGAGACTGCACGTCAGCTAAGATACTGTCAGGTTGCCCACGGCTAGACAGATATGACAAAATAAATGGTAGTGAGACTCCGTGTCTCAGCATGCAGCCCACTACCGTTGGCCAATCAATTTAGCACGATGTTAGCCGCACAGCACATAAATACTGCATTGTATGGATGAACCAAGCACAGGTGTGCACGGATGTGCAATCGTGCAGTACTTCGTGCTGTGCGGCTAACTTCGTGCTAAATCGATTGGCCAGAGGTAGTGAGCTGCATGCTAAAAAAGGCTGGAGTCTCACTACCATTTCCTGTTCTTTTTTCTTCCTTATATCTGTCTAGACCTAGGCAACCTGACAGTAACTTAGCCCACGTGCAGTCTCTGACTTTGCGACACTTTATCTGGATCAGGCTTGTGCTTTCATGCCATCATACCATACCCAGGTCTGGGTAGCCTGACAGTCTATGACTGTGCGGCACTTTGCCTGGATCAGGCTAGCACTTTCATACCATACCCAGAACCAGGCAAATCGCCAAGCAACATGGAACAGCAAAGCAAACTCGCAAAAAGAAAGCGGACAACAAAAATAGGCTGAAGCGTGTAAAAAGCAGCGTGATTTTTGTAGTTGCATTGCAATAAATTTTGTTTTTTTACAAAATATGCCGAAACAGGGAAATTTTTTTACAAAATTATAAAGTACATTGGCGCCGCTGACATCGTGTTAGACACATACAACAAAAGGATTCCAACCAACTATTAAGCAGTTTCAACGTTGTGCGCAAGGGTCGTGCAGAAGTAGAACGAAACGTTGGAGGATGCGCGTACCGGAGGCGTCACAAATTATCCGTCTACATAGCATAGTCGACAAGTGTTCACTTGCAGATGGTTTTTACCATGTGTGTTGATTTCAACTTCTCTCGCGTGCATCGAATAATCGATCCCGTGATGTATTTCAGGTTCCGGAAGTGGCGAACTATTTGCGAAAATTCGATCACATGTGCGCTACCGGGGTGGATATACGTTCCATGCTGAAGGCAATATCCACAATATGCAGTTGAACTGAAAAGCATGTTACTGAGAAAAGGTGATAATTGTTCCGAGTTTTGATTTTAAAAAAAACCAACTGGTTAACACAATTGTAGTTTTGTTTGTGTTGTTCATGATTGAAGCACAGGGTCCACTCGAGCAAGTTATGAAAACAAACAGCAACAGTGGTATTATTGATATCATATGTGGCGATCGTTGCAAAGCTAGCAACATATTCCACTTCATATCAACAAAAGGCCATCCTCGGTTAGGATGTATGAAATCACGAGTCCAGAAGAGGGTAGTATCAGAGGGCCGAATTGTCGAGGCCTAGATAAATTGATTAGGTTATACATGTTGTGATCTGACCTTGAGTGGAGCAAAGATATGCAACAGCTGTAGCACAGCTGACTGTGTGTAGTTGTATTGCAGTCGGGTGTCAGTTAAGCTAAAGAGGGCATTCTTGAACAATGTTGAAGCACACCTAGATTTTCATGATAACTATGGGCTACCGACAGATTGCAAGCGAGCTTCAATACATGTAACATGTTGAACGAAACCGCTTAGAAACAAATGAGTTTTGCACTTTACTTGATAGGCTTGTGTGAGCTGGTAATATTTCAAGTTACACACAGTCTAGCAAACAGGGTGGTACTTTGATGACTTCGGACTAGCGAGTCTCCGAACGAACGATGGCAACAGATTGCTAAAATCGACAGCTTCATCAGATGTCACAATCCACAATGGGCTAATCACCGCTTTGTAGGAAAACATGGTTCACTAAAATCGAGCAACACGTATCCCCCTCCCCGATATCACCAACCGCAGAACACGCATAATGATGAACGTGTACAATGAATACATCCAAGGTAACACAAGGATAAAAAAATGCAAATAAATCATACTGGAAAGAAGGATGAGGAGACTATACAAAGATCGCTGTCTCGTGTACACACTCAATCATTTGGCTTGGGACTTTTAATCGTATTCTCGGTCCGTTCAAATTGTTCCTGCGAAACGGCGTCCACTTCGTCTTCCACTTGCTCCACGCCCAGCACCTCGGGCACGTAGAATTGGAGCATGTTTTGTACGCCACTTTTCAAAGTGACCACGGAGCTCGGACAACTGGAACAAGAACCCTGCATTTTCAGCCGGACGATGCCATCTTTGAATTCCTGAAATCAAGGCAAATGTGCAGTGAAATCGAACACATGCGAGACCGATCATAAAATGCAGATGAAAAAGGAATTTCAGTTTTAGGGTCTAGAACCAAGTTTAACTTGATGATCCAGTCTTTCTGAGACGTGTCTTTTCTTAATTTTCGTTGTATGTTGTACTCTTTGAGCATTAAATGATGCGATGGCATTCTCGAAGTGAAATCCCGGAAGGAAAAGCAACAGACTTAGAAATACAAATGAAACAGTAGACGCTATATAAAAGCGCAGCATAATCAATAATGTATGCGCCACACCACAAACTCGGTTTAGAGAAGCAGTTTGTTACTCTCACAAACTACATGTAAGTCGAGATAATACAGTACTAATGCAAAGCTGCGGGGTTAGCGATATTGACTTCCAGATTAAACAACAACAGCCAGTAGATTGATAATGTTTAATTTCTAGTTACGAAGGGGGTAAGTCTAAACATAGTTTTCCATGCGCCATTGTCACTCACTATTCTAACGAGCAGATGCACGCAAACACGATAGATTGCGGACAGAAACTAGTAACCCCGCTCTTGTTCTGACGAAAAATTAAGGTGCTAGCATCGACAAGAATGAAGCAGTCCATGTGCATTAGTACATTGGATATTTTACGTAGCATGTACAATACTGGACGATGAAATTGCTATGTAGTGTGGGTTTGAGAGACAGTTGTGCCAGGTGATTAACTATCTGGTACGAGAGACCAAGCCCACCGTGACAAAGAACAGAACAACACAGGATGGATATGAAATGTCCAAGCCGAGACTCAGGACACAGGTTCCAGGTCCTAGAGCTGAACAGGGCCAGTGTTTATATAGAGAACAGAAAGGGGTGTGCGAAGTAAGCGTTGAAGTAGTCCGTGCAGAGTAAGACAACGCATGTTCGGATAAGGACATTGAAGCGTAAGGTTACAACACATTACAGCATGCATCCACACTGTTCAGATAAGGACATTACCGAGGTCGCACGTGGCTTGGGTGAGGACAACAATTCAATCGGCGATTCGCTGTTCATTGAATTCCACATTTCAGGAACAGCACGAACAGCAAAAACGGAGAGTGCCACGATGCAAAATACTGGACTTGCATAGAACGATCGAAAACTTGTACGAGGTTAAAAACAAAAAGCAACGAGTTAAAACAAAAAAATTTAACTTGCACGGTGTCAGGAAAGCAAGCCTGATCCAGGCAGTGTCACACAGTCAGAGACTGTGTGTGAGCTAAGTTACTGTCTGCTTTACCGGGCCCAGACATATATGAGAGAAAATGGCAGTGAGACTCTAGATCAGAAGCAGTGGCAAATCAATATAACACGATATAAGCTGCGCAGTACAAAAGTACTGCACGATTGCATATTATGGGAAATGTGTATGCATGAAATGTTTATCAAATTGAGCAATACAAACTAAGTAAGACGTACAACAAAGGTGATATCTCCACCATCCTCTTGAACAGTTGGGCGTATCCGTGTGTCTAATAATTCCTTGATCATCATGACAGTCTCATCGTCATTTTCATCAATTGGAGTGGCTGGAAACGATTAGTACAAAACTGCAGAAGCATCATGAAAGCGGCAAATAGTTAAACTGAAAGAGAAAGTTATAATTGCGTGGCGTTTAACGAGTGTGGCATTAGACTTGAGTTCGGCCACCAAAGAAGCTAATAGTCTCTACTCTGTGCACGCGAAAAAGAATAAATCGTACTTTGCTAAACAATGATTTTCCAATGGACTGACGGGTAAAGCGAATTGTGATTTTTAGCGAGGAAGAACTAGCAAAAGCTTACGTGTTGATGTCCGTACATTGATTTACAAGCTTTAATATTATTCATGTTTAAATCGCACGTAAGCAATCATTTAATCCGAATAAATATGCGCTTGTCTATGATTTATGTGGGTATAAAATCACAAGCCTGGATTTAAGCAGTGACGCACAGTCAGAGACTGCGCGTGGGCCTAGACATTGTCAGGTTACCGAGGCCTATGCTTAAGTACCAACGGCATTGTTAATATTTACCAGCCTATCAGTGAGAGTGAAGCGGTAGACAAAGCTAACACTTAAGCTTGCCCTTAATCAAACATTCAATTATGGAAGACAGAATTGTCAAGCACGGGTAAACGGGAAAAGCTGTATGTGATCCAGAACAGAGTCAGCTGTCTTAGGAACACATGGAACCATGAGAGTTACAATGATAAGAAACTTCGGGGATTTTTACTTTGCGCAAAAGAACTGATTGGAAGCAATGTAACAGGATGTTAGGACGGATCAGCACTTCTGTGCTGCGTAGCTAACATCGTGCTTAATTGTAAGTAAGTAAGTAAGTAAGCTGCATGCGGAATAACTTACTTTACTTACTTTGTGCGACTATCTCCTCCTGGAGGATGAGTCGGCTTCAAAGAAGATTCTTGGGAATTTTGGTACAAAGTGGCGTCCCCAGCACCACTCGGCGTTTGTTCGAGTCAGCTTCTCTAGCCTTTGCACAACCAAGTGCGACCTGCAAGGCAGCAGGGAGTTGCCAGAAAGAGGTGGTCTACCAGACTCTGTTCCAGGTTTTTTCTCAGGGTTTTCTCCCGAAGCCTTTCCCGCGATCAGGTATCCCGTAAGGCAGTGGAATAACACCTGAGTCTTACTGCCATTTCTATTTTCTTTTCTTATATCTGTCTAAACTTGGGCAACCTGACAGCATCTTAACCGACGTGCAGTCTTTGACTGTGCGGCACTTTGGGCATCTTGGCAAAATTTTACATTAGGTGTAACACATGCTCACCAATAAGTCTTGAAAAGTATGTATGAATGGATGAAAGCACAAGCCTGATCCAGGCAAAGTGCCGCACAGTCAGAGGCTGTACGTGGGCTAAGATACTGTCAGGTTGCCCAGGCCTAGACAGATATGAGGGGGGATAGAAATAGAAATGGTAGTGAGACTACAGCGTATTTCAGCATGCAGCTCACGACCGTTGGCCAATCAATGTAGCACGATGTTAGCCGTACAGCACAGAAATGCTGCACGATTGCACATCCGTCTTGAAAAGTACATTTACAGAAATACAAACACATCATCCTCGCTATTTTGCTTCAAAGAATACCCGATTTAATTTACAAGGCTTTAAATTCTGCGATGATAAACTTACCGGTATCGTTCGGTGCATCCGTAACAATGGGTAGCCCCGACGCATAAAAATCCATTATCACGGCATAGATTTCCGGTTTGAGCAATCTCCACTCTACATCCTCTGTCTTCAACGTACAATACAATTGAAGCCAAAAAACAGACCTTGGTAATGGTTATAAAGTCCGGACCAAAGAAAACACGTTCAACGCCTTGTACGCAAAATAACTGACGGGCCAGTTTTGAAGACCCAGTTTGCGTAATGTTTGGAAAATCCATAGTACCGGAACCAAGTACACTTTTTCCGGGTAAATATTTCATGCTATTCGGATTCGGAGTGTCTAGTACTTGAATAAACAAAAACCGAGCGCCTTGAAATTATTCGAAAACAGGTGATGACTTACATCGGCGGATTAAGGATTGACTATACCTCGTCAGATTAAACATGCTAAAAATAAAAAGGGAAAACAGGTACTGAGAAGTCAAGCTATAGCAAAGTAACTGATGATATTAAAATCACAAGCCTGAATTCAGGTAAGATGCTACAGAATCAGACTGTGTTTGAGCTGAGATACAGTCAGGTTGCCCAAGCCTAGATAGATATAAGAAAAAGAAAGTGGCAGTGAGACTTCAGCGTGTTTCCGCAAGCAGATCAGTGCCGGTGGCAAAATAATTTAGCACAGTGTATCTTGCATAGCACACAGGTGCTAGACAATTGCGCATCCGTCCAGATTGACTGATAAGAATAAATAACCAGAACTTCTTGGCATGTCTAAAGGTAGGTAAGATGTAAGTTGATTGGAAGATATGATAAAAAATAGAGAACGACAGAACGCCTCGAGTAGTAATACTCAGAGCAGAATGAATCCTATGCTAAACTTTCATCCTAGCATATGAGTACATAGCAAACACATGAATTAGGCATAAGTGTGCAAGAAACAAAACATGAACCACTTTACTCCGTCACAAACCGGGTTAAAAAGCTGGACGCTATCATAATCATGGACAGCATTAGATCGGTAGCATGTACCGAGTGCTCAAGCGCCATACAATAAATACACGTTAACATATGGAATAAGTTGGGATCTTAAAGCTACTGAGCCTGTAGAAGATTACATGTGGTAAGCACGTTGAGATGGAATGATAATAATAATGAACGTGTATGGAAATGCACACGGAGACTGGACCTTTAAGTGTTGTGATGGTTTGTATACATACGTGACCTATGGAGGTATAATGGGTTGTGACGTTCAAGCACAAGCACAGCACTTATACCACGAACGTCAATAAGCGCAGTCTCGACTGACTGTCTGATGAGTAACGTTCTTTGGGTCGTTCTCCTGTCGTAGCATGGGCTACCTGGCAGTATCACAACCCACATTCCACTATGGCCATTATAGATGAATCCAACTCAACAGTGCATCAGCCGTCGCGCAAGATAAATCACGTGGTTTTACCTGCCGCATATAGCAAAGCGAGTAAGCGAAAACAAGATACTGATGGTCCTACTCTTTAGATTTTTCTGTCCCATTCAAATCTTTCTAATTCTTATCGTTCAGCGACCAACCTGAAGCATTTCGAAGCTTAGCACGCCCAAAATCTAAAGCTCGCAGGTCTGTATACATAGATGCTATGAATATACGAAAGCTGCGTTAATCATGCTAGCAAGCTGTTCTTGCCCTCTGCTTACATTATTTAACTATCGATGTTTGCTGCTTGTCAGAGATATATCTGCGTGATGTCAATCACAACGGAACGCCAGAAATGGCTAAATTTGAAGCGTTGGTCGGATAGAAACTATATCAGAGTGGTGGTGTTAGCTGTCAAGTGCAAAAGTAGCCGCCAGGTTCATCAACGAGTCGATCAACACGCCAAGCCCCCATCCAATTGTTGGCAATGTGGCCAATGGCATTTTGTGCGTTATTGCCCATTCAAGAAACATCGATGCCAAATGTGCAACAGAAAGGGGCATAAAGAAAATTATTGCCGGGCAAACTATTTTAATAAGAAATCTGTGTTCAATCATTCCTGTAATAATAATAATTGCCAATCCGATCGTGTCTTCGTTACCTTCAAAACCCCAGAACATGAAAAGACAGCGAAAGAGCCCCCTCAAATGAATTCCGCGGAATGCAGACCAAGAAGGTGGGCCAATCGAAGATGTATTCCGGTAACCCACATGCAAGTAGATCCAAGACAGAAGTCTTGCCACAACCAAGCTCAATCGGAGAGGTGTTAGGAGGGCACCTTCCTAACGAATAAAACAAGCCGGTTTACCTGATCGACCAAAGTTTGCAACGGAGCGAAATTGCTGTTGGATAAGCCATGCTGCACCTTGGCAAAAAATCCCATCATCACTAAATTCAAATTGTCAGACTCTCCCATGACAACCAACTTCCGCCGTTCTCACTATGCACTTTCCAACGATTATTGTGTATCCTCACGCGTTCACTGTTGTTGCCATATAAATACAAACCATGTCCACAGTTGAAACGCACACACTGGGCGCTTGGACCTTGGATTCCCTATCACCTTTTAATTCCGGCCTTGTTTTGTTTTCCTTACTGTTGGGTTAAGAACAAAGTATAGATTGATAGAGCGCAAAGACTGTCTCTGCTGCAACATCGTATTTTGTCAGGTGGAGCGGGATGGAAAGCTTTTTGACGTGCATAACGGCTAAAGCCACAATAAAGCTAGCGGGGAGATGTCGTCGTAATAGTTAACAAACTTCGTTTGAACTCGTTCCGTTCAGCTATGTCCTATTTTCCTATTTTCGGTTCAGTTTTCAATTGATGCTATAATGTTATGTATTTATGAAATCTCAAGCCTGCTCCAGGCAAAGTGCCGCACTTTTGGAAACTGCACGTGGGTTAAGATACTATTATGTAAGCATAATGATCCCAGACTAACACTTCGTTCAAGCAGATGATGGCTAGCCTTGACAACTAAATATTTTATCGCTTAGGCATATCGTTTCTCTATTGCAGTTCTGGCCTAACCTAGTTAAATCACTTAGAGAGATATACGTTAGAAATATTTTGAGTGGCGGTCTTTGGATAAACATTTTTCTGAGTCTTTGCTTGATCTTAGGTGTTATGAATTAGAGTGGCGAGGAAAGTTGTTTCAGATGTTGCTTATGAATGCACGCATATAAATCTAACACGAGAACATATTAGACCCTAAACCTTATTACAATACCCTCACACACTAAGCTAATTCAACGGCGCTTTTGATATTTATTTCGGTTTTCTGTCCTTAAAATCCTGGTCTCAATGAATCATCCCTTGTTTCTGCTTCATCCAGTTGCTCTTCTGTGCCTCGAACACCGTGCAAAATTGATTGGCTAACGGTAGTGACCTACGTGCTGAAACACGCTTCAGTCTCATTACCATTTCCATTCTGTCTAGACCTGGGCAACCTGACAGTATCTCAGCCCACGTGCAGTCTCTGACTGTGCGGCGCGTGGCCTGGATCAGGCTTGTGCTTTCACACCAACATTGACGATTCTTCCATCATAACATCAGGCCAAGAGGGTGCAGATATACTCTTGACTGCACGTACAGAAAGCTCACATTTACACTGGATCCCAGTCAATCATCATCATCATGAAGCACAAGTTTGGAGCCAGACAAAGTGATAAGCAATATGAAGCAGGAAAAGCAGATAAGCAAGCGCGTCAATCGCAGGATATGTGCCGTTGGACTAGGTATATGATGTTTTCGTCGTCGTACATTTTATTCCATTTATCGTATATATTTAATTATTGATTTGTTATAATGTATCGTGTGGGGGTAGAGAAACCGGAAATGATTGTGTCAGGTCAACAAATGGCAGGTTGCAAACATCTGGCAAATTATCATATTTCCGTTTTATCGGTCTAACAATAGCAACGTTACCCTCGCGTTGCACGGACGCATATCGATTGTATCTCCATTCACCCCTGAGGTCAACCTGCCCAACGCTACTTGCATCTACCCTACTTCGGTGTAGGCAACCGGGTAGTATCATGCCTACGTTCAACGATGCCGATGACAACGCTTTGTACCCCCCTTCTCGCTTTGTACATCTCATTGTTTATGTTGAACGGCACTATATCTGTATCAGATTGTGCAAATATAATATAATAATATAATATACGCAAATAAAAACAACCACAACACTGATCCACAAGCATGTCTGTCCGAGTTGTCACTTCGATCTGATTTGTCAGTCGATTTCGTGCCAACCGGTACACTTCAAGCCCTCGCCACGAGGGGCTCGTTTGGCCGACATTGACGAATTGCATATCGTTCGATTGGGAGTGACGTTGTCTATCTTCTCATACTTTCGAAGATGTTGTCGTTCGAACCATTCTAATGGAATCCTTCCGAAACTCGAAATATTACGAGTTCGCAATTGTAGTCGTCGGTATTTTCGGCGCTTCATGTTCTTGCGCTGCGTCGGGGGGTGATGTTTAGTATAAAATTCGAAAGCTTCTGATTAGCAACCATCGCTAATTCCCTTCGCACCACCACCACAACGCATAGATGTAAAGATGTACACAAAAAGGGGAAAGATTGTCAGAATATAAATGGTAGCGAGACTCCAGCGTGTTTCAACATACAGCTCACTACCGGTGGCCAATCAGATCTCCATATTCATTTACCGATTGGGTACCACAGTACTTCAACGAGTTCCACGAAAGAAGGATCTTGGTATCTTCATCCAACACGGTCTCTTTTGTACCACACAATGCTGCAGTCAACTACAGCATTGGTTTAATTCGACCAGTTTATTTTCTCTACAATGCCTAATGTCTACATCCATCCGCACTTAAAAAACGCAGCACAGGCTTGGCAGACTTCGATTTGAAATGATGTCCCTCATCGAAAAAGCACAGCAGCGTGCGACAAACTTTGTCCGTGGTATGCACAGCATGTCTTATAAAGACCGGTTACGCAGTTTAGATATATTCTCCGTTACCTATCGTATTCACAGCGGAGACTTGTTAATTCTTCATCTATCAAGAAGATCTTGATTCTTTCGCAACTTTCAAAAGTAACCTCGATTTCCATCTCAGCGAAATCTCCCAATCTTTAGAAATGTACCTCATAACCACTGGTTCATAATATTTTTAAGACTCAGACTGCTTTCATCTTACTCACTCGATCGGGGCAAAGGTAAGTTTTGTTTGTGCCGTTTGGATTTTTCGTTAAAAACCTACTAATTCTTTGCCAGTTTGCTGCTCTTTCAGATCATCGAATCGAAAGTCGAATTGTAAGGCGAATAACTCAGTTAATCAACAAACCAGTGCAACGTTCACGCATAGGATCTCTGCAAAACCTGGCCACTGTGTAGCATTCTTAAACGCCCGTAGCTTGCTCAACAACAGTTCAGTTCAGTTTGCACAGGACAGTATGTGGCTAACGAGCCAATCGAGCGTTCAGAATTTCTTTCGTTGGAAAGCTGCAGAGAAACACCCACCACTGCCAAAACGTTTATTCTTTTTGTCTATTTGAAATCTTCGACGATCGCGACGCCAAGAGCTTATCCGGGTTGTATTTAAGAAGCACCGCGTTATAGCCGATGCTGGAAAAAGAAAAAGCAGTTTCTCTTCGCCAGTACGGTGACAGGTCAGCTGAAGTAGCATCGTGTATAATAAATAAAAACACAGAGAACTTTAGCCGTTACTTTATTTACGGGATAACGCTAAAAGATAACTACCTAAGCTTGTATAGCAATTAAGGGGAGTATTCAGGAAAAAACATACCCCAGTTGCGGTCCAAACCCTGCTTAAAACTAGAGACGGTACTGCAGGATATAAGTTCTTCTGGAAGAATGTTCCAGAAGTATACAACCCTAAGGATGAAAAAGTGTTTCCTGGAGTCTAGCCGACATCGTTTCTTAGCAATTTCAAGTGAATGGCCCCGGGTGCTCAGCTCGGGGCTTAAGGTAAAGAAGTCGTTGATTGGCACGCCACTCAAACCCTTCAAGATCTTAAAGGTTTGTATTAAGTCACCTCTTAAACGACGGCGCCTAAGGGAGAAAAGATCGAGAGACATTAGGCGCGCAGCGTACGGTTTCCCTCGCTGACCCTCAATGATGCGAGTTGCGATGCGCTGTACGCTTTCAAGTCGAAGGATGCCCTTTTTGTAGTGAGCACACCACGCCTGAACAGTATTCGAGATGCGGTCGAACTAATGCCTTGTACAGTGGCAGGAATACATCGGGTCTTCTGCACGATGGAACTGATTTCAGCCGAAAAAGTACCTTGCGTGAATGCTGAGCCGCAGCGGCACATTGGCCCTCCCATTTGAAGTCAGCTCTAACCAGTACTCCCAAATCCTTAACACACTATGTGGCGTTAACACTGAAGGAATTCCCCGCCACCTGGACCGAAATCTTATCAACCAGTGCTGACAAGAGTTGGCTCTTAGTTAGGTTCAGTGGGAGATCCCACTGGTATGAACAGTTTATGACCCGCTCAAGGTCGTGCATCAAGGTATCTTCATTCGTTGATCCGATGAACTTCACATCATCCGCGAAAATGAAGCATGGACACTTCATGGCCGACGACAAGTCATCAATGAAAATTAGAAATAGAAGGGACCGAGTACCGAACCTTGAGGGACCCCACTGATCACGTCGGTTTGGCTAGACAACGTGGATCCAACCTGAAATCTGAATGTCTTACTTTTAAGAAATGCTTTGATCCAAGCAAGTAGACTACCCTGTATGCCCTTTGCTGCTAGCTTGATCTCTAGAAGGCGGTGACTCACGGAATCAAAAGCCTTGCTAAAGTCTAGTAGAGGGCTTCGACTGGCCTTCCTTCGTCCAGCATTTTAGTTGCAGTATCGAGAAAACTAAGAAGGTTAGTCAGGCAGGACCTACCTCTAAGAAATCTATATTGAGTTACACTCAACAGAGAATGCCGACTAAGATGCTGACAGATTTTGTCACGCAATAGTTTTTCTAGTACTTTTGAGACGATGCTAGTCAGGCTGACCGGTCTATAGTTCCCAATAGTTGACCTGCAACCACCATTGTGTATTGGCACGACTATGGCTTCCCTCCACTTACTGGGAACAACTCATCCTCCAGGAGGAGATGGTCGCACAAAAATAAAGTGAAAGTAAGTACTGGGAACAACTCCTAGTTGCAGAAATGAATTAAAGAGGATCTCTGCAAAAGGCGGCTACTGTGTAGCATTCTTAAACGCCCGTAGCTTGCTCAACAACAGTTTAGTTCAGTTGCACAGGACAGTAAGTGGCTAACGAGCCAATCGAGCGTCCAGAATTTCTTTCGGTGAAAAGCTGCAGAGAAGCAACCACCACTGCCAAAGCGTTATTCTTATCGTGATTTGGATATCTTCGACGATCGCGACGCCAAGGGATTATCCGGGTGGTGTTTAGGAAGCACCTCGTTATGAATGACGCTGGTGAGAGGTCAGAATTGTGTATTTAAAAAACAGAACTCTAGCATTTACTTACTTACCAGACAACGCTAAAAATGGTGAGCTACCTAGCAGAGATGAAATGCAAGTCTGGGTCAGAACTGTCCAACAAGACATTTTGTGAGTTGTTGAAACTTGGTTAAGGTGGCCAACGGCATGGTATTTTCTTCAAAAATGTGTTTTTAGATTTTTCAGAAAATGATACTTTGATGTCTATTTTATACGGTAACATAAATTATTTTGTCTAAAAATACTTATTTCTATGAAAATAAAGAGTTTTTAATGGCTGGTTTGGAAGATTTTTCCCGAAGTCGCCATACGGCTCGTAAAACGCCGACTTTCAATCAATTGTTACGGACAGTTTCGCTACGAAAGACCCGCCATGTTGAATACCGAACGAAAGGTCAAGAAACAGCGTTGAACGTAACTGAAGTTGCCGAGATTAGTTCTGAAGGAAGTGAGTTCCACGCGTTCATTATACGGATGCTAAAGAATTGCGCTCTGGATTCGAGCCTGGTGTGCTGTTTTCTTAGCTTAAGACTATGCCCTCGTGTACCAACCAAAAGAGAGAACCAGAAGAAGTCATTGAATTCGAAACAACATAATCCTTTGACAACCTTAAAGGTCTCTATAAGATCCCTCTAAGTTGCCTCCTGCTAATCGAGAAACGTCCTAATTCTAATAGACGATTTTTATAATTGGTGTATGCTAACCCTCTCGATCATGGGAGTGGCCAGCTTCTGTACCATTTCTAGCTGCACTATATCCTTCTGGTAATACGGCTTCCAAGCCTGAATACAGTATTTTAAATGTGGCCGTACTATTGCCTTGTAGAGGGGCAATAGCACCTCTGCTATTCTAGTAGCGAGGGCTGAACGTAGTCGAAAGAGTTCCCCCCTGGCCCGTTAAGTCACAGCAGCACATTGGTCAGCTCACTTAAAGTTTCCGGAGACTAAGATTCCTAGGTCCTTAGTAGATTTTACCATACGGAACTCCCTGTGGGCTGAAGGCGTAGAGAAAATCATGTTGCCTGCCGTTGTAGAGAGCAAGTGACTCTTATCTATGGTAAAGGGAAGTTCCAACTTAACCGCCCATGCCGTTACAGCTTCCACGTCACTTATCAGATCGGAGTTATCCGACCTACCAACAATTTTAACGTCGTCAGCAAACATATAACAGGGTGAGCGAAGTTGGTTGGCTAGATCATCGATGAAGATGAGGAAGAGCAACCGCCCCGAGACTGAGCCCTGGGGAACCCCACTCGTTATATGTGCACATGCGGAGTATGTATCATCTACCCTGACAGTAAAGGAATGGCCGCTAAGGAATGCTCGAATCCGAACCCAAAAGGTTTCCTGATGCTCCAATGACTGAGAGTTTGAGAAGCAAGAGCCTATGGTTGACTGAATCAAAAGCCTTACTAATGTTGAGATAGAAGACTTCTACAGCTATACCATCATCCATCTTCTTAGTGACCTCGTTTATAAAGCTCAACATATTAGTAAGACATGACCTACATTTTAGGAAACCGTATTGTGTGGCATTCAAAAGAGAGTGTTTGGATAGATATCCACAAATTTTGTCGCAGATCAACCTTTCCATAACCTCATATAGTACACTAGTGAGGCTAACCGGAGTGTAATTTTTAACCGCTGAAGAAGCTTCCCGCTTCTGGATAGGCACTACAACGGCTGTTCTCCAGTCCAAAGGAAGGGTACCCTGACTGAGGGATGATGTGAAAAGTTCTGTGATCGGCACAGCTAATATAAGAGCTAGCAGTCTGATCATTCCTGGATGGATGCTATCGGGCCCTACCGACTTGTTGCATGCAAGGCTGGCCAATATAGTCTTGACATTGTGTACATCGAATGTAAGGTCAGTGCAGTGTGGGCGTTCAATGAGTACACACTGAATTGATGCCGCAGAGGCGTTCGAGTTATAATCTCGGCGTTGCACGCTTTGAAAATGCAAGGAAAACAACTGAGCCTTCTCAGTGCTTTCAACGACGGCAGAGCGATCGTCCCTTCTCAGAAGGATCTTTGGTCGTTTCTCAAAGCAGATATATCCCGCGTATAATAAACACCTATATCAGACCAACAATGGAGTATGCTGTACAAGCATGGTCCCCATGGTTACAAAAGGACATGACCTTGCTGCAACGCGTATACCAGCGCGCTACAAAACTGGTGACCTATCTATACAACAGGCTATACGAGAGGCGGATTGCAACGCTGAACCTCTTTGACTTTTCGTACAGTCGTCTCAGGGGTGACTTGATCCTGCTTTTCAACATTCTGCATACAGTGGATCACCCACTTGAACACCTGTTTCATCGACAAGAAGCACGTGGTAGCATATCGCATGGCTACAAGTTAGTTATTCCATACTCCAGATCAAATTGTCGAAGGTTTTTCTCTGCTGTCAGAGTCTGTTTTCTCTGGAACTCCCTGCCCCCACATATCATTTGCGAAACAAGCCTTAACATGTTCAAGGCTGAACTCGACAAGTATATGTTGACCAAACCCAACCTTGCACCTGAATACACGTGCTGACTTTCCATGTGTATAAAACATTTGTGTTGTTTTTAGGAGTTCCCTATATTTTTAATCTGTGGTTACTGTAAAGTATTCGCTTTTTGGACCATTAAAACTTTGAATTACTTTGAATTACCTACATCTTTTCGTGTTGACCATTTTAATTGAACGTAGCTGTAGTATCGTTTTGAATGAGTATGAACCCCTTGAGCGAGTCTCATTTCGAAAGAGATCTTTGCTGCACGTATCTTGGAAACAGCTATATTTCGCGCTTCTGTGTAACGGGCTCAAGTCCCACATTAGGGATTAAGATTATAACGCCTCCATTTTGCGTCGCGGTGACGTACGCTACGGGAGACTGATGCTGAGTACCATTGAGGTTTACCATTTTTGCGAACGGGTACGAGAGGAGCGAATGGACCCTGAAGTTGAAGTATGTTTTTCTTGATCTGTCCCCACATCCAATCCACACGCTCAATGTTTAGCCATGGGAGAAGCGCTGCTGCCTCTAATAGGGCAGCAGGGTCTATCCTATGTAAGCATCGAGACACCTTAAGTGGGGGTTTACCAAATGACAGGAGTAACTAGCAGGTTAACACTACATGGTCGCTCTTTCCAAGTGGTGGCAGGGAGACCAACTTTTCTATACCGCTTTCAGAAGTTGAAATAACTAGGTCAAGAGTAGACGGAGACTGACCCTCTCGGAAACGGGTTGGTTCGCTTACGTGTTAGTTAAGCGCATGGGAGTGTAGCCAGTTCAAAAAATCGTTCGCCTTTCCTGGGGGATGGGAGGTTTGGTTCTCACAGTTTATTTGAGCGACCTTGGTTTCTAACTTGCAGCTCAGCAACCACTTCTCCTAAAATGCGGACTTTCCGGGCAAGTGCAAGGACATCCTTTGTCGTCTTTGTGTGAACGCTTCGATTTGATTTAACTTGCTTCCATGGAGCATTTAGAGGACAAGAGGATGGTGATGGTTTCGCCTTCCGTGGTCTCAAGTTAGTGGTATGATGGCTAAGGGTATACGGGACCACTGACCTAGCTACTTCGCAAAAGTTTTGGGTTTCGGAGACGGACGAGGAGGAGAACGCTTACGTTTCTCAACCAAAGTTCCTACGGACTTCGTGCAGTCAGCGCATAGCCATGTAAGCCATCGATTGGTCGCATAAACCTTAAATTGAGCTGACGACAGTCCAGAGCATTCGGGATGTGCCAACGCAGGCACACGTCGCACTCTATACCTTTGGAAACCTTTTGTTGCAGCTAGAGTAGATGCAAAGACATGCATTAACTCTCTCACCTTTCGGTGATGAGACCTCTCCCATCTTCCATTCACAGTTACATACGCCCGTGTTCCCTACGAATCAATCCTACTAGTGGTGGGTGTTTTAAAGTACACCTCCAAAAGAATCTGGGCACTCGTTTCAACTTGGTCGACTATCGCCTCTGATACTGATACTGATGATGCGGCTTGTAAAGTCTCTGCACCACATGTATCACCTTGGTACGCAAGATTTCGTCTGAACCACCTCAAAAAAGATCTCGGTATCTGACTGTCGTTTAACCTTAACCCTGGACATCATTGCCGGATGGTGTACAACAAAGCGTGCCGTATCTTGAGTCTTCGAAAACAATATTGAGGATTTTACGCCTGAAACCCTACTTCGCAAAATTAATACGTATATACGTCCTGTTATGGAATATTCCATTCAAGCCTGGGCACCATAACTAAGGAAGGATATCGAACTACTTGACAGGATTGTTCGTCGTGCGACAAAGTTGGTCTCCCGGTACAGAAATTTGTCTTTCAAAAAGCGAATGGTAAAACTGAATCTACACGATTTTACCCAACGACGGATACGTAGTGACCTCATGTTGACATTTAAAATACTGCAAAGTGAAAACCATCATTATAAACACTTGCTGAAGCCCAATGGCCTTACTAGAACACGAACATTCTCGATTAAATATTCGTCGTAAATTTTTCTCGGTAAGAGTTTCTTTCACTTGGAACGTTTTGCCTGAAGAAATCACACGCTCGGAATCTGTTGAGTTTTTTGCTTCCAGACTCGATTAGTTTATGACGAACCATGCGGTATGTGACTGTCCCCATTGATTTTTGAGATGTTATACTTTTCATTCCAAATACCTTGTCATCCTCTGGTTATTGTTAAGCTTACTGCTTTCTACCATAAAACTTTCTGAGTTGCGCTTTGACGCATTCGAAGACTGCTGTGCCAAGAGATCACTGACTTGATACTGACAAATGAAGAGCACGTGATTGAAAGTCTCACTTATGAGGCTCCGTTATGACTCAGTGACCATTTAGTTATTACGTTTGATTATATTTGCCAGGCAATCAGAACAAGTGACATCACCAAGGTGATTAGAAAAATTGAATTTCGCCAACTTAAAACTACTCTTAAAAACGCCACAGTCTGACTGAGCAATTCACACCGAAAACTAATTCTCGATTCAAGCCGAAGGCGACCAAGAAGACGCACACATGTTTTACCATGCAAAGAAGCCGGACCAATAACTTCGGTTTGCACCCCGTCAATACTCGGTGATGTAATTTACCCACCATCTTTTACAAATTACCTACTCAAATGAACCGTCTGTGCTGTCGACTGTCAAATTTTGTATACGAATGCCAAATGCTTGACAAAAAAGTACGCGAATTGACTGAACTAACTACCACACACTCGCCAGACGTGATTGCTGTAACGGAGACATGGTTTCATCCAACTTTAATAGACAATGAAGTTGCCATTGAAGGTATGTCTCCACTTCGTTGCGATCGCCTGACTCGATGAGGTGGTGTTGCGCTCTACCACATTCGGAGACTGCTCTTCCAAGAGATCACTGATGACGATTTAGAACTGCAAGACACATTATGGTGTTTGCTGAATGTAACAGCAGGGGAAAATGCATAGTGGGTGTGATCTACCGTTCACCCTCAGCCGACGAAGCCTACAATTCAGCATTACTTGCAAATATATACTTAGCGGCTACCAGATTCCGCGGCAGACTTCTACTGATCGGAGACTTTAATCTGCCGAAATTTAAGGGAAATTCAGTTTATCCAGAAAATTCCTTAAATGCTTTATTTCAACGGTTGCTAGAAGAAATTCCACTCTACAACCATATTTTCAACAATACCCAATTTCGTGGTACTGATACGCCGTATATCTTGGACCTAATACTGACAAATGAAGAGCACGTGATTAAAAGTCTCACTTATGAAGCTCCAATAGGACTCAGTGACTACTTAGGTATTACGTTTGACTATATTTGCCAGGCAATCAGAACAAGTGACATCAACAAGGTTATTAGAAAAATTGACTTTCCACAACTTAAATCTAATCTTATGAACGCCACAGACCCTGGTCTTAAGTACGACAACGTGCACCGTCAGTGGCAGTGGATAATAAACGAACTTAAATTTGCCGTAGAAATGCACACTCATATTTTATTCCAAACGTGCAAAAAAATGGATATACATTTAAGCTGAGAAGCCGAACACGAAAATGGTTGACCTTGCGAAATGCTGCATGGCGGGCTCATCGACATGATACCACTGTTGAGAGTTGATGGACATTCCGTTTGCTGAGAAATAAGGTAAACAAACTTGTTGTTGATGAAAAACTGAATTATCAAAATAATTTACTCAACAAAATGCAATCAAACCCCAAAATTCTTTACCAGATCATAAATAACCGGTCAAGGGTGAAACCAGGAGTTGCCGCTCTAAAGACACGTGATGGAACAACAACCACAGCATCGCAATTCGCCGAAGTTCTGGCCCATTTCTTCTCTACTATCTCTAGCCAATGGAACACCGTTACCTGTCACTCAACTCCCGTCATCTCACCCGAAAATGTTTGACAACAAATATCTATTACCTCAAAGAGTGTCCTCCGCACATTGCTAAATCTCAACACGAGAAAATCTCCCGAAGCTGAAAAAATTACCCCGTTGATTCTTAGAAACTGTGCTTATACTTTGCGTGCGCCTCTCACATACTTGTTTAACCTCCCTTTAACTAAAAGTTTCGTTCCCTGTGATTGGAAGAATGGCATCATTACCCCATCCACAAAGGAGGAAACCGTTCCGAAGTATCCAACTATCGACCAGTTACACTACAACCGGTGTTCTCTAAAGTGATGGAGCGCCTCGTAGCAAACAGCGTCACAAAATATCTGGAAGACAATTGCTTGCTCGCAGTCGAACAACACGGCTTCAGAAAAAGACACTCTTGCATTTCAAACCTTCTACTCGCCCTCGATGACTGGACACAAGCTGTAGACAAAGGTCTCACAGTACACGCTTGTTATCTTGATATGTAAAAAGCATTCGATCGTGTTAACCAGACTGTAACTACAAAGATAGAGCTATGTGGAATCAAGGGTTCATTGTAGCTTGGTTTGACGATTATCTCTGCGATTGTGTCATTCGAGTAAGGGTTGATGGTGCTTTGTCACGACCTATTGCAGTAATGAGTGGGGTGCCACAGGGATCAGTGCTTGAACCAGTTCTTTTCGTGATGTATGTCAACGACTAACCTAAAATTGTTCGCTGCAAAATCCTGTTATTTGCGGATGACATTAATCTGTGGACACAAGTACGCACAAATGAGGATTGCAGAGAGCTTCTGATGGATATCGATGCCTTACAAGACTGGTCAGTTAGAAATGAACTACCTTACAATGTCAGAAAATGCAAGGTATTGACTGTTCGAAGACATTTCGAGTACTCCTACACCATCGGTTCCCATATTCTTGAAACCACTGACAAGGAGAAGGACTTGGGTGTGTGGGTGCGCAGCACTTTGAAACCGTCACATAACGCCACAGCTCTTTATGAAAAGACGTCACGAGTACTGCTCCTGCTAAAGCGCGTGTTCCGAAGTTTTACTAAGCAAACCGTTCATCGAATAATTAATACGTACATGAGGCCAACCGTGGAGTATGCGGTTCAGGTTTGGTCACCATGTCTACAGAAGGACATCAGCCTCTTTCAGAGAATATATCATCGGACCAACAAGCTCGTACGCGGTTTGAAGCACAAACAATACGAAGATCGAATTGCAACTCTCAATCTATTCGACTATCGCTACCGCCGTCTTAGAGGTGATTTGATACTTATGTTTAACATACTGCATAGCGCCAACTATCCCCTAAATCAACTATTCACGCGACTACCACCCAGAACCAGCCGGAGTCACGACTATACAGTACTTATTCCCGATTCGAGACTAAACTGTCGAAGGTATTTCTATTCTGTACGTGTATTCTTTACCTGGAACTCCCTACCTTGTAATGTTACACATTCACCTAACTTGGATATATTCAAATCCAATTTGGACAATTTCATGTCGACCAATCTAAACTTTTGAACCTATATATTACACCATAAAAGCTTTGAAGTTTGGAAACAGTTCCTGTTCTAAGGATTTTTAATTGATTCTTGAACTGCTCAGTAGGCAAACAATCCCGTTTTTCTACCCATTTTATTAGTAAAACTCCCATATTATTCTGAAGTTTTTGTTAGGCTATATGCTTTTTAGACCATTAAAACTGCATTGAATTGAATTGAGTTCTGAGTTCTGAGTTCTGATACTGATACTGGTATTGATACCAGTCTGAATGTCCAAAAATTCATCAATTGTGCAGGCTAAACGCAAATGTTGACCGCTATCAAAGGTTGGATCCACCAAAGAAATTTATTTGCTTTTTCGGCTCACCGCACTCGTTAACCTGCGGCTTATACTAGCTTTTCCCTTCGTATACCGTAATAATATCTAGGACCTTCAATAATATTGTCGAATGTAAATTCGCTTCAAATTCGACCTTATGAATAGTTTCTTAGTTATTTTAGTTGCACAGGACTGTAAATGGCTAACGAGCTAATCGAGAGACAGAATTACTTCCGGTGGGATTGCGGTGAGAAGTTAGTGAAAGAAGAGTTGTGTATTGAAATAAACAGACATCTATCATTTAATTCATTTACCAGATAACGCTGAAAATGGTTAACTACCTAATTTTGCATCGCAATTAGTGGGAGTATTCAGGAAAAAGTTTATCCTAGATAGGGTCCAAATCATCCTCAAAACTTGCAACAGAATTGCAGGATATAAGTGCTGCTGGAAGCTGGTTCCAGACATTTACCACCCTGAGACTCAAAAGTTTTTACGGCAGTCTAGTCTACATCACTACTTAGCAAGTTTTGTTGAATGCTCGCGGGTGCTCAGCTTGGGACTTAAGGCAAAGGAGTCGTCCTTCAAGATATTAAAGTTTTCAATTAAGTCGCCTTTCTCTCATCGCCTAAGTGAGAAACATCCAAGGACTTCAGGCATGCAGCTTAAAGTTTTCCTCGTGACACTCAATCATGCGAGTTGCAAGACCTTTCGCTTTCGAGTCGAACGATATATTCCTTGTAGTAAGGGCACAAAATTCTAAATGCGACCGAACTAATGCTTTCTAAAGGGGCAGGAATACATCGAGTCTTCTGCTGGAAATCACGGATATCAGACAAAAAAGGACTTTGCGAGCACGTTGAGCTGCAGGGGCACATTGGTCCTCCCATTTGAAGTCATTCCTAACTAGTACTCCCAAGCGCTTAACACAGTGTGGCGTTAACCCTGAGAGAAATTCCAGTAAACTTGACTGAAATCTTATCAACAAGTGCTGACAAGAGTTGCCTCTTATTAAGGTTTAGTGGGAGATACTACTGGTATGACCAGTTTATGACCAGCTCAAGATCATGTATCAGTGTATCTTCATCCGTTGATCCGCTGAACTTCCAATCAGAAATAACGCATGCTCTACCATTGGACTCAATAACCATTACCAAAGAAGAGGTGCTGGAAACTCTACTATCGTTGTATCCCAGAAAACCCCCTGGTTGTGATAAAATAACCCCGAATATACTCAAGCATTGTGCACAATCTCTATGCGGACCTCTGACTCAGTTATTCTGCGAATCGCTGTCGCAGTGTCATACCGACTGAATGGAAATCTGGTATAATCTCCCCGTGTTCGGAGCCCGCAAATTACAGACCTGTTACCTTGTTGTCCGCAGTATCCAAGGTGCTCGAAAGGATCGTGGCAAACAAATTCAGCAAATTCCTTGAGAAAAATATGCTATTTTCGGGAGCGCAACACGGTTTAGAAGGGGATACTCCTGCTTCACAAACCTTCTCCTTACCCTTGACGACTGGACGCGAGCAGTAGATGTTGGGGATAGCATCCATGTATGTTACCTCGATATGTCAAAAGCATTTGACAGTGTAAACCACAGTTTTCTATTGCAGAAGCTGGAGCGTTGTGGTATCACTGGCAGACTATTAGCCTGGTTAGAAAATTACCTGACTGATCGGCTTGTTCAAGTCTCTGTGGACGGTGCTCTATCGAAGTCGGTAGCCGTGACAAGTGGAGTGCCTCAGGGATCTGTCCTCGGACCAATCCTCTTCGCGCTTCATGCCAATGACATACCGGCTCTCATCAAATGTAAGATCGTACTGTTCGCGGACGATATAAAGTGTGGTCGAAGATAAGTAAGTCGGAAGACTGCGAACTTCTCCAGAAGGATCTGGACAATCGCATATTTTTCAATTTCCAAAAGTGTCAGATGTTAAACATTGGCAAGTTCCAGTATTTTCTTGGAACACACAGCCTTTCGAGGACCATGGAACAAAAGGACTTGGGTGTATTTCTAAGCAACACCCTAGGGATGTCGAGCCACTGCAACTACGTCTATCGCAAAACATCACAGAAATTGTCACTCATAAAGAGAATTTTCGGTAGGTTCTCAAAACAAACAATTCCCTGTACTATAAATATGTACATCAGACCCACGATAGAATATCCCGTTTAAGCATGGTCGCCATGGCTGAAAAAAGATGTTGCGACTTTGCAATGAATATATCATCGAGCTAACAAACTTGTAACTGGACTCAGCCGAAAACCCTACAATGAGCGAATCAAAACGCTAAATATATTTGATTATCCACTTCGTCGTCTCCGAGGGGATTTGATTTTGGTTTACAATATTTTGAATACCGAAAATCACCCTCTACAATGCTTATTGAATCTACGAAGCTCGCATAATACAAGAGCTCACACATGTACTCTAACTGTTTCTCACTCGAGACTGAACTGCAGACGACATTTTTTGCCGTGCGAGTTTGTTTTACTTGGAACAATCTGCCAGATAATGTTGTAAACTCACCAAATCAGCAAACTTTCAAGAGAAGCCTTGATGCCTTTTTGACCCTGAACCCATGCATCAAAGAAAACTATACATCTTAACACCATGCATCTACATTTGTTATCCCATCAATGAAAAACAATTTCTGTCCTTCGGATTTTTAATTGATTCTTGAACTGCTCGGTAAGCAACCTAATCCCATCGTTGCTTGTTATATTATTCGTTGTTGCCATATTATTCTTTGTATTTTGTAAAGCTATATGCTTTCAGAGCATTAAAATTGAATTGAATCATGCACGGAAATGAATCATAGGGAATTCATTGCAGACGAATAGTCATCAATGAAAATCAGGAATAGATGTGGATCGAGTACCGACACTTGGGGTACCCCACTGATCTCGTCGGTTAGGTTGGACAGCGATCGATTTAGAAATATTATCATGAAAAAAATGTTTTCAATCCGTTTAAACGAACGTGCTACATTAATTCTTGCCTCATTTTGTGAAATTGGTTTATTATAGAGCGATACTCTTCGTTCTAAACATTTCCCTTAATAATATTTTCTTCAGCTGACGCATTATACTCTTAGTTCTGTATATTCGGGTCAATTCGTTATTTAATATGTTATAACAGTTTACGGATCTCCGAAACCTGTAGAATATCGTGAGACAATATCTAGTTTTGAGTCTCTCAAAATATATATCGAACATGTCCATCATCAAATTGATGTGTTGCTCACATCCGGGCACTTACACACTACTACCGGATACTGGCTGTTTCTCGTCATCAGGTGGAGACAGTGAGATCAGGTTTAGTGAGCTTTGAATCACTAGGTGATTCTATGTTTGAACGTCGTCGTTCGTTGTAAGAACAATATATAAAAGTGGCATTCAAGTATAACTTGGTGCATAATCGATTATTCGTCTCCTTACGAATTGAACAATTGAACAATCTCTCCCACATCGCTTGCAGCGATAAGCAGTACCCGCATGTTCGGCGCCGGTTGCACGCTGATGGCTTGATTCACGTTCAACAAAACAAGAGTAATATCTGCTTCGCCTAGCTTGCAGGCGACGCTTCAGATACAGTTCCTCTAAAGTGAGTGGTCAAGAGCAAGTTTGTCACAATTTGTAGGGGCAATGTCAAGAGCCTTCGTATCTGTTTTGCAAACGTATTTGTATCGCAAGTGCGCTTTCATCAATCGTTGACCTCCTGATTTCAACTCATCAAACTGAAAATATAACCAATCTTTATTCAGTACACGAGATATCTGTATATATTTGACATTTACTTTGCTCCACCTATTTACGGTGGCAATTAAATTAACCAAGTAAACACGAATCAACCGTAGTCTAAATGTTTTATACTTTGGTGAATGATCTACTTTCGCTTACAGTTTTAAAACGTCCTAACACTGTTGTCCCAAGACTTTGGAACTGATCAGGAGGTGCGCATTATCACGAATTTCATATTGTTATCATTATTTTTAAACAGCGCACTCACAATAAAAACCGATAATGAGAACTATGCAAGTGTAAGTAAAGTGTTATTTCATAAAATATATAATTTATGACCTATGAATCAAAGAAAAGTACACTGGCTTTGCAAAATACTGTGGTGACTGTTCGATTAACGATCAATAATATTCAATCATTCATAATCATTCATTCAACAATAATCAATAATACTGTTATTCAAGTTCTCGTTGTAAAACCTACATTATTTAATACATACTGTGATTCGAGTGAGCTTGGTTTGATCTCTCTTCCATTCTTGGGTTGGTTATTCCATTCAATACAATTCAATTCATCACATTTGGCGTCGCGAACAGCAATACTTCATGGTGAATTCAATTTTGGAAACTCTCGATATAAATGCAAATGCTAGAGAAATGAAAGACTATTTTGAAAGATTCGAAATTTGGTGTATGACACGGCCGAAAGCAGAAAATGATAAAAAGTCTGTTTATTTTCTAAATTCAATCGGAAAATCTGCTTATACGTTAATAAAATATTTGGCTTATCCGGATTCGCCAATTTCCCTTCCATACGAAATGCTGAAGGCGCTTTTAATGCAACACGTGAAACCTGTACATTTCAAACCAACCGAACGTGCAAAATTTCATTCCATGGTGCGTCAGTCCAATCAAGGAATTGACAATTTTATTCTACAATTGTTAATTCAGGCAGCGAAATGCAACTTCGGTGACTTGTTAGAAATGCAATTGAAAGATCGTCTAATCGCTGGTATAAATGACAGTGTTTTGCAGAATGAGCTCTTGAAACTGCCAAAACCCTCTTTTAAAGATGTTTGAGCTCATTGTGAACAGTATGAAGATGCGCATGTGGCAACGACAGATTTGTCGCCAACAGAAAGTTATGTCATGTATAATACACATAATTGTGAAATAACGAAGAATGCTATAGCAGGTCAACAGCTTAAGTATCAGCCGAATGATGATTATACCTTAACTATGCCGCTTGGAAAAAAACGTTGACTTTCATACATCCTATCATAACATGGAGAACGCTCCCGTTACTCTGGATAATCAAACTGCATCTGGAAAAACAATTCGACCGATTTCTAACAGTGCCATTGCTTGTGCTAAAGCTCTTTTGTTCGATGATGAAAATTTGACTTCCCTATCAGCCGACTCAAGCGCTACTCCTGGTAACACGTCCACATCCACCCGTATCATTGATTCAAACGGAAAATCTAGTTTTCATTACCAAGAAAGTGGCTTCAAAATTAGCAAACATCAGAATTCATCAGATACCATTTCAAATAAATCACCGAACTCAACTTATCAAGCGAATTCAGCACTGCCTTTTAGCTCATCTGAACGATCGCCAGACAATGTATTTTTTAAAACCGCTAGAGGAAAAGCCTTGATGGCACTTTCGACTACTGCCATTGAAAAGGCGATAAAATTGTTGGCAACTGTAGATGATGTTTCGGGTGCGCTGGAACCCCCGTGGAGATCAGAACGTTTGTTGAACAAGCTGTACCGGGATTATAAAACACAAGACAATTCGCAAACTGCGGTGGATGTGGTTACTGTTCGATTAACGATCAATATTATTCAATCATTCATCATCATTCATTCAAAAATAATCAATAATCGTTGTAAAACCTACATTATTCAATACATACTGTGATTCGAGTGAGCGTGGTTTGTTCTCACTTCCATTCTTGGGTTGGTTATTCAATTTAATACCATACAATTCATCAAAAATACAAAAACTACGTGAACGTATTTTATTCAATATTAGGGCAGTGTTTTAATGAAATCCTCATTTGTATGAATTTTCATAACACTCAAACCACAACCGATTTTCGTCTGTTTATATTCATCAAATAAAACAGTACGATCAGGAAGCGCATGCCCTGAAACAGTGGAAAAGTTTCATATAAGTTCGTACCTTGTTGCACCAGAAATCATTCGATTGTTATCTAAAATAATTTTTGAGCGTAGGTGATGTCAGCAACCCGTAACTACGTCTATCAATAATATCAAATAATTTGTTCATAGTTTTGTGAAAACATTTGACCATATGATGCCAGCAATACTTTAGATTTTATTCTTACTTGCAGCCGCCCTAGCAACATCAATTCTTGTGAAATTTTTGAATCTTACAATGTGGTCATGAAAAGTAAGTTAGTTTTTACGATCTAACCCATATTTACAGATTTGTTCTTGTAAGGTTTATCACGTATAGTCCAATACAATTTGGGTTAATTACAAACAATTTATTTATAGTTAACATGCATGTATAAATTATTTAGATAAATGCCCTTGAGCTGTTCGTATTCGATCCAGCATATTAGTAAAAAATTCAAGGTTATGGCATTTACGAAATGTTTTTATGAAAAACATGTGCTCAAAAAACTGCTACTCCAATATACCTCTGAAAAACCTGCTGCAGGCTTTTACAAATCACACATACAGCATAATCATCAACCATTTCATTTGATCAGAAAAATGACAGGACAGAATAGTCTGTTCAATGTAATACAAAAATAGAAAAACAAAGTGCTTTTTGAGAAAGTAATTCGTTGTTCGTAGTCGTCATCAAGCGGTGGATTCTGCGTAGTCCAAGCACGCCAGGGCGAAAATAAACAGAGACAAAAGGACGGCTACCAGCGCTCCCGTCACGCAAGAGGTAGGAGGAGGGATCGCTTCGATGATTGTCGCTCCAAAATGATGCACAATTACACAGCTGGTGAATGTGCATAAGACTGTGAAGAGTAGAAGTTTGGGAGATGTGTTAAACGTGGATTATTCACTACAGTCGGTTGGCATAGATTAAAAAGAACAAGCCATATTTTAAATTCATTACAAAGGGTAGTTCTAACTTTGTTTACTATTTTATCACTGTTTCCATGCATGCGGTGTTTGATCGTACTGTTCGTACTTGTTCCTGTCCAAAAAGCAGTCGTGAGGTGTGTTTTATAAACTGCATGCAAATACGAATTTTGCTGATAACATTCGTCGTCTAACGCATCGATAAGTGTGTAAGCACATGTGATTGAACAGGCTGGTTGTGCTAGACCTATCCAACAGTGGCCTACAAGCTTACATCTTGTTATATATTTACCCATATTACACCTTGAGCAGTGGATAAATATAGCTAAAAAGTATAACCAAAATTGATGTAGTTAAAATCGCGATCTTTCTATTGAAAGGTGGATGACTTAAACCATTAGTAAACAGCTCTTCCCATGACATTGAACAATTTTCAATTGCACGAAATTATCAACTATTTTCCTTGTATTAATTTAAGAGACTTTGAAAACTCTGTAAAATTTGATCTAAAACAACAACGTTCTTCGTGGTGTGAGATTTAAACCGCTGGTACGTATGCCTTGTATTATGAAGCATAGTGTTCGGAATAGGGATAAAGAGTGATTCCTGATTATGTCACCTCGTATTTGGAGACATTGAAAGGTAAAAATTGAGTATCCATTTTTGTAACAAATAAAATTCATAATCATACATCTTTCAGGTAAACAGAGTCATTAACTTGAAGTCAAGATTACAAATTTCTACTATAAATTCATCGAGAAGGGCACCAATTCAGCTGCTGTTTAACCGAAATAATTGCAAGAGGATGCGCACAACACAGGAAAGAATTCCTCGAAGCGTCACACTCTGGAGCCTAGTCATTAAATCGATACATACAGTTGGAACAAATGTACGTACCAATGAAGAAACGAATATTTCGCCGCGTGACCTTGAGAGCAACCAACGACGAAGACAGAAACTGAACTGTCAGAGAACACACTGATCACGATCACTTCATAATTAGTTAATCTGTTGTCGTTATCAAGCTTGTTGATGCAATTTTCCACCGCTACAATGGAAGCTCAGTAAAAACGCATCCAACGATTACTAATTTTGATTGAATGGATGCGAAATTCCCTTGAGGTTTCTGAGTACCTATGTTATCTTCAGGCTGCATGCTTTTCTACCTGATCAAATTCTAAACGTAAGGTTATTTTTAACGTCTCTATTTTGAACTGTATCCATATTCCCGCCGAATGTTTCAAGTTGCACGGTGTCTAGATTTAGTGAGACTTGCTAGTTGAGATGGTCTGCAGATGCAGATTAAATAGCATTTTGTAAACAATAGATCTTACATTCCAGTTCCCATTACCAAATCGCATGCCAAAGTGAGCAGGTAATTTATTGAGTAGTTTTGAGCAATTTCCGGCTGTAGTGCATCATTCACTTAGATGTGATAATTTTCGCAACATCATTTCTATCTATATAATATAATATATAATATCTATAATATAATCTATATTGAATTAGTGAGCGAGCAAAGTTTATACAAATGCTCCAGAAGGAACGGCAGTCCCGATCCCTATACCTGGCACTTCGTGCAAGATGCTCAACCCAGCATCACGACTGGAACCCCTAGTGGCCCACGAACATTTTGCACTTTAATTAGTGACCTATGCTGTATAATTATGTAAAGAATGTAAGTCTATTTTTCGTGCCGGAAAGGTAAAACTCTTTGGAGATGCTTTCCAGTGCAATAACTATGATAAGATCTGGTAAAAGATCGATTATGTTTTTCAACTGGAGCTTCAAGTGACATTTATGACATAAATGGTCTGAGAGGAAACAAAATCTGTATGCAACCGGTTAGAGTGGTTTTTCGCAGAAGGTTCGCCATGCAAAGGATGATAGTCCGAACAGAGAACCTGACTATGCAGCAATCCACTCACCATCTCTCTTCGACCTCACCACTAAACAGTCTATAGTGAGTCTAAGGGTACCAAATCACAAAGGCAAGACCAGAATTAGCGGTCAATTTGCCTAACACGATCTGCATAATCGTCAATCTGGATTAAGTCGAAACTTGAATAGCGCCGGTACACGAGTAACGCATCTCAAGGATAAAACACTTTCAGGTTGTGCGACGAATTGCATATAGAAAATCAAATACAAGTGTTACTCGGAAGTATGTATAGGGTTAACATCCTGAGAACTCGTTACTAGGATAAGTAAACACAACACGCAATTCCAGTGAATATCAATCACTGATAAGAGATTCAGCACTAGCTCAACTCGTGCTGAACATAGGTCACAGCGTTGATCTTGATAACGTAGAAGTGGACAATACATGGAGCGACTAAACTCTGAGGCGGTTGAGATAACAAAGGCTGGTAAGAATGCAGTCAATAAGGTAGACGGGGCTGATATCTCCACAATCTGGCGTGCGGTCTGCAGCGGATAAACATTAACATGCGGGTCCCCCAGTGCGCGCACCGAGCTAATCTGTCAGCAGATGTCATTCACACCTACCAAGACTTAAATAATTGAGGGATTATACGGCACGTAGGGGTGGTGGTGCGTCAGTGTATATTGATTGCGCCTGTCTATCTTAACGAGCGCAGAACCCACCATAAGCTGTGGGGTATTTAACCACCTTAGGATTGGTCAGGTGAATGAAATTTAAGCTTGATCACTGTTCGTACTGACACCTTTGGTATGACGAAGCTTCTGATTCAAAAGCGAAACGTTACCGATTCATTACAAACCTTACTTTTTATGATTATGATTCCATGATCGGTCACGAACATTTTCTATTACATTGTTAACGCGGTTAAAGTTGAACATTTAAAAAAATTCAAATGATTGTAATGCATGAAATTAAAATGGACTAAATTACGCTCGCATCTGTGGTTAGCACCAGATTATGGAGATGTTACCTCATCCAAGTTATTGACCTGGCTTAACAAATTCGACCTCTTCGACTTTCAGGCCTTCGATATACGGCTTAATAACACGTCGATATTGCCAAAATCGACGCTACATCTATCGTATACATGTTTCATTGAAACTATACCACAAATAGGAAATTTAAGTTCCGTCGCATATCGTGAGTTACTTTCGGCACGTCTTCGGCCTTTTTCGATTCTAGTATGAGGTTCCTGGAAGTCTGGGAACAAGTCAGTCTAAACTAGCTCTGCTTGGATCTGGAAAACATCATCACATTTGTCTCTCAAAGTGAATTCACAAAGCAGCGCATGATGGTCAATACGAAATGATTTTGATATCAAACACAAATTTCGAATTTAATTATGGAGTAGCATTTGGAACTCATAAACGTGGTTGCGAAAATGCTTTCAAACTTACAAGATAAAACAAGTGAGACGAAAACGGTCAAAAGCAAGGGAAATTCGTGATCCACTAGAAATATTGCAAGGAGTACGACAATAATAGTGACCAAAAGCAATCCCATCGCGATGCAGTTGAGTGCGTTGGTTGCCACCTCATGCCACTGTGCGATGTTAACTTTGGAATGTAAAGAGATCGATGGATTAGTTGAAAATATGAGCAAATCAAGATCGATTATAGAACATCTCGCAATTATGACCAATACACTAAAATTTCCCTAAAGGTGGGCCAGGTTAAATTAGGAGTAGACCGAAGCCATATTAATCATGGTGAACACAGATGGAGCTTAAAAAATGAAATAATTTACATTGACTCAGGTGTAGAAATAATTTTTCTTTTGTAGTTTGGAGTGTGCATCGAATCGGAATGTGTAAAATTGACGTGGTTAATTTTCAGTTCAGTTCAAAAACCTAGCAATTCAACTAAAAAAGCGACGCATACGACGTGATTTCTTGATGTTGAATGCAGCATGACTATAAATTTATTAGAAATTTACCATTATAATGTGAAAGTATCTCGTGTTATAGATCCATAAAAGTGTGTTCCGAGATTCAAGAAATATTTAGTATTTTTATAAAATTACGAATATTGATTTGCTTGACCAAAGAACAAAATATGCAAAACTGTCTTAGTTAGAGTACCATTAATTGCGCACAATCAAATTATATTTATAGAGTACCAGAATCACTGTATTTTGATCGGACTTCTTTCCACACATTTAATCATTACCAACGTAGGTATGAGCAACCTCTCAAAATATTTCAAATGGTAGCTACTAACTTTTCATTAGTAATCTAAGTTTAGAAACATCTTGAACTGATCATCAAAGCGAAGTGGTCTCAAGCAGCTTTGTATAACAGAGAGTTCAGCAATACAACAGGAATAAAATTGTATGAGAGTAAGTAGGAGTACGCGATGAATTTTTATATTCAATAATCCGTCAATTTAAACTATGCATCGCTAATCCACGTTGGTGGACAAATTAACGAATGTTCGCCCTACTACGATAGCGTACAGAATGAAAAAATGGTCGTATTTCAAAATATCTAATCTATGGTGTGCTGAAATCCAAATGTCGACTGTTGGGCAGACCGCATTTTCATGATTCAAGATTCAAATACGTTTGCAAAACATCTATGAAAGATCTCGGCATTGACTCTACGTGTTGGGTGATTGTTTAAAGCGTCATACTCAAGCCTAGGAAGAGCGGATACAGCTCATCACTGCGGAATTTGGATCATGCCGCCGGCGTGCAACTGACTTTGATCGACCTAGTACTCCCTATTGCTGTAAGCTCTGTGAGAGAAAGCTTAAAAATGACCTCAGGAATGCAACATTCCGCATGTCATTTGACCGTATTTTATGTTTTCCCTGCTGATTTATTCATAGCTTGTAACAGAACAACTAAACTTATAATAAATGTAAACTTCCAATAAATCTTCAAATACAAGCATGAGATTCATGTTAGTGCTAAGATTACTTCATAAGAATATATTCAATATCACTACATGGCATTCAATTTCACGAAACTTCATCAAAATGTTCTCGCAAAATCGATTTGTGAAATAGTGATTGATTGAAGTGGAAAACATGCAATAAAACCAAAAAATATATACATTCGAGATCAAAATGTACAAAAGGCCTTCAAATTGAAAAATGTGGTTTTTGGTGTGTTGTTGTTGGCCTCCTTCGGTCGATGTCGACCATGGATGTACATCACAATCGCGTGAATGTTCATGTTCTACAGCTTTTCGAATGACTAAACAGTCCGATTCGGGAAGAACAATTTCTCCCGCAGTGCTAGTAACGAAAGTCAGATCTCGGTTGTATTGCATCAGTTGCACGCTGGCGGCGTGATCTGCGTTCAGCAGCCAAGAGCTGTATCTGCTCCTCCTCCGCTTTACACAATGCCTCCAATGTGAGCGGTCAAGAGCAAGTTCTTCCCAACTCGCCGGGTCAATGATAAGAGCTTTCATATCTCTTTTGAAAACGTCTTTGTACCGCAAGTGCGGTCTGCCCAATGGTCGACTTCCTAATTGCAACTCACCATGGAGTAGATCTTTCGGAATATGACGATTTTAAATTCTGTAGACATGACCAAGCCACCACAGGCGGCGCTGACGTAACAGGATGAACATGCTCTGTAGACCAGCTTTTGAAAGCACTTCAGCTTTAGTCACTCTGTCCACCCACGATATGTTCAAGATACGACGGATGCTTCGTAGATGGAAAGCATTCAGCTTCCATTCGTGTCTTGCGTGGGTGGTACAGGTTTCACTGCCGTACAGTAAAGCATTTAGTAAGCACGCGCTGTATACCATCATCTTTGTTTTTACAGTCAGCTTGCGATTACCCCAAACACGAGAGTTCAAACGGGACAGAATGACAGCTGCTCTGCCAATCCGCTTATCAATCTCCGTGACTAGCGAGAGGTTATCCCCAATGGTTGAACCAAGATATGTGAACTGATGTACTGATTCAAGCTGACAGTTTCCAACAGTGATGATTGGAGGCGATACAGTCCCGTGACGAAGGACTTTGGTTTTGCTCATGCTGATTGTAAGCCCAATGTCTTTGCATGCCGACGAAAAACAGTCCATTAGAGACTGGAGGTTCTTTTGGGAGTGAGCAATAAAGGCTGCATCGTCGGCAAACAGTAGGTCACGGATTAGCACATTTCGTGCCTTGATTTGTGCTCTCGACCGGTTCAGGTTGAAAAGCTTGCCATCACTTCGCGTGCGTAGGTAAATACCTTCTGCTCTCGTCCTGAAAGCGTGCTTCAGAAGCAGAGCAAAGAAAATGCCGAACAGCGTGGGAGCAAGAACACACCCTTGTTTAACACCTCAGCGAATTTCAAAGGCTTCTGAGCTGAACAGTTAAAATATATTGAGCCCTTCATGCCTGAGTGGAACGAAATAACGAGCTTGAGCAGTCTTGGGGGCAGCCTATCTGGTGTGTAGATTGAAATTAATCCCTCCGGAAATAAGTAAGCACTTTGCACCCCAACATTATACATCTGGCAGTATTATAGGCCCGAAACAAGATAAAAATATGATCTTAAAATTGAGTGGTAAACATTGATTGAATTTGAAGCCGCGTGGTGCTTGAAATATCCAAACCGTTGAAATTACACTAACCCGCAATACACACATGATTACGGAATAACGCGTGGTCTTGCGTCTTTTCACACTTTTGCACCATATACACTCCCTATAACGGTTTCTATTTCTAGAAAATGGAAAGTGATCCGGTTGAGTAAACTTATTCATTTGCAAGCATCACACACACAAGTACACACCACAATGCATGTAAATGAAGATATTTGTTCGTGAAGATGGGTGTAACCCAATCTCCATGAGTTTTTGTCATATGTGATTGAACACGTCGGTCGTACCGACCTTAGGCAATTGTGGTTTACAGGTTGAATTTATCGCTGATTAAAATTTGAACGAAACATCACAGATCTTTCAGACCCTTATGAATGACTTATTCATCAGAATTGATGAAAAATTAAATCTCCTGCTATGTTTTTGTCTCACCGGACTGCCGATCCACATCTAGGTCTTGTATCACCAAACGGCAATGTTTGTCTGACTTTTACTGTTTCAAGATGTTACTTTACCTGGCGTTGAACTCATGCAGGTTTTCAGTCGTAGTTCCAGAAGCTCGTGGCTGGCTTTGATTGTGAAATATCGAAAAGGAATTAGTTCGTTCTATTCCAAAAATGTTTGTCTTGATTTTATAAAAATAGTGGATTCGAATTCAACTTTCCCCTGATTCCAGCCACGCCCAACATGAGAACAACAGCGTGAGTCCGGTCTAAGGGTGGTTGTTTCACTTGGAACTATTTGCCTGAAGAAATCACACGATCAGAATCTGTTGAGGTTTTCGCTTCCAAACTCGATGAGTTTATGACGAACCATGTGGTATGTGACTGTTCTTATTAATTTTTGAGATATTTCATATTTTTTATATATTCCATATACCTTGTCATCCTATGGTTATTGTTAAGCTTACTGCTTTTTCTACCATAAAATTTCATGAGTTCTGAGTTTGTGGCATTACGCAGCTACAATAATCGCTCAGACTTACGTCAAAATAAAGTCAATCATCAAGTCAGATCGTGAATTGAGGAAGCTCATAGCCATCAATCAAGTGACCGTGTGCTTCACATAATCACGTGTTTTCAAGTTACAAAGAAATTTGCAAAATGTCACTCGACTAAAACGCAGAAACAGTGATACATTTTTGAAAATTCAGCACAGTTACCTAAGATTGATTGACAACTAACATCTCTCGCTCAGCGAAATCTTGTTAGTTCATAGTGAATATTCTGACTCCAAGTCTAAAAAAGATAATCACTGTGTGTTGCACACATATTGGGAAACGGTAGGTATTGTGGTTGGGTATTTAGAAGAATAAGCCATCTACATAAGGGTTTCCACAAAGTGATATCTCAGCCAATCATTTATGGATCATTACTTGTTGTTTGTAATGACCTTGGACGGTCGATGCCGAACTTGGATGTACATCATAATACAAATCGTTTCACATGATTATTCACCGTGAGTTGAGTAACAAACAATCTCCAAAGTATTTTAGCGGAACGCAGTGCTCGGTCGTTTGGTGGTGTCTGTATAGAGTAGACGTGTTATCCAGTAAACGGCAAACAGCAGCGTCGACTCGTTCTCTATTCGAAGATGACGCTTAAGACCGCTTCCGACGTGAGCATTCAAAAGAAAACTCCTTCTAACACGTACGGTTACAATTCTTTTACAATGATCGTGGTACAACAAGTGAGACCGACTTGAAGGTCGGAAGCTTGTTCTTAAGTTCCTATAGACTGTTTCTCTGGACAAATCTTTATTTCCATTCTACAGGGATGGCCCAGTCATTGTACGCGATACTAATGCGGAAGACCGATTTCAGAGAGCATTTCTATCAATTCTCGATATTTTTAAGATGAAACGGCTAATTAGGAGTGGGCAAGAGAGTACTGTATGTATGCATGAAAGCACAAGTCTGATCCAGGCAAAGTGCCGCACAGTCAAAGACTGCACGTGGGCTAAGATAATGTCAGGTTGCCCGGGCCTAGACAGATATGAGGGGGGAGATAGACATAGTAGTGAGACTGCAGCCTGTTTCAGCATGCAGCTCACTACGTCTGGTCAATCAATTTAGCACGGTGTTAGCCGCACCTCACAAAGTACTGCACGATTGCACATCCGTACTGTTTAATCACCTTCCCCGCTGTAACCATCTGTAATGATTTAAAGGAAGTGTTGGCTGGTCTTCAACTGTAAAATTTACACTTGTCTAGAGTGAAAGTTCTACGCATTTCCATTTCATGTCTTGCGCCGATGGCACAGGATTTGCTACAATACTGTGAAGCATTTAGTACACACACGCTGTTCACTATGTAGTTTTGTCTTTCTGTGGTTTTCTTAGGTATGGGAGGTCAAACAATATAAAATAACATTTGCTCGCAGTAGCAAAAATTGATAGGTTTCAAAAACGATGAAGGACAGAAACTTGTTGTCTTGCACATGCTGATAAATAGCATACTGACGAAAGGCATGCCATTAGAGTCTGATACTTCTCTTGAAATGAACCAAGATCACTTTATCGTAGGCAAAAAGGGACGGATTAGCACACCTCGTATGCCAGTTTATGATCGCAAAAGGATGAAATTAAAGAGCATGCTATCGAATGGGCAACTAGAAACCAGAACCAATTATTCACCTTAAATCGGTTTATAATGTGGTCCATCATTCATTCGATGCTGAAGTCACTTAATACAGCAAATAATGACCATTAACAATGTCGGGCACCAGCTTAATGAGGAAAACAAAATGACACATATTCGAAGCTAATCTATGGTACAAATCAGAAAGCGGGGATTTGACATGCTAGAAACTTATTTTTCACACGTTATTAAATGGCGACTGGTGGTGGGAGAGGAAAGTCGATACTTTAGTGAATGGTTAGTAACAAACAGAAAATATACGAGGTCGAATACTAGAAATTGTTAGTAACAATACCCATGGAGATTGAACAAAAAATTCGTATTTGCATGCATTTTCATCACACACACGACGACCGTTTTCGTGCTGCTTGCATCCATCAGGTAGGAACACTACGATCAGGATCAGCAAGACTGTTGTTGTTGGCCTCCTTCGGTCGATGTCGACCATGGATGTACATCACAATCGATGAATTTTCATGTTCTACAGCTTTTGGAATGACTAAACAGTCCGATTCGGGAGGAACAATCTCTCCCGTAGCGCTTGAAACGACTAGAAACAGTTAAGAAATGGTAATGAAGGTTTGAACCTGCAAGTCACTGTTGAATAAAGCTGACACGACCAACTTGTTCATTCACGTGTTCGATGATAAAAGGGCGATAAAGTAGAACTGGTATTCGTGTCTAATACGAAACTTAACAAACGAAATTTCCGGATTTTAAAATATTTTCACCAAAGCTAGCGAAATCTTAAAATGATTCATACCCTTTTCGGGATTTCTCATCAAGCTATACAATACAAGCGTAAGAAAATAGAAATTGATTTGAAAGCCTGAAAACGTGTTCTCAGTCATTTGCACGTTTCCTCACACCGTGTCTCGAAGAGTTGGCTGGAACAACTTGCGGACAGTTGAGGTGATTGCAATAAAAACATTTAGACTAAATTTATGCGTTCAAATACGACTAGTTCGTGGCCAACATCCATATCGTCCAATCAATTTTATGTAACAGCACGTGACATCGAATCTTATATACTGGTTGACGTTGATCAGATCTAGTTATAATATTCTTACACTTCTTGAATCGTAAAGCTTGATGAGAAATACCGAATAGGAATTCTTTCGATGAAAATTTGGAAATTTTTAGTCAGATTTATACACGTTTAATAAAAGAAGATCCGTACATGGACTCTCAAAACGATCACGTTGTGCGATAATTTTCACATCCGGTGGGTAGCTAACAACAAAGGATTAAATTCAGACATTCGAGCTTCTAATCTTGTTTGAGGAATGCAACGACAATTGATGTTTTCAAATCGAAATTGGATGCATACATCAAACAAAACCCTGAATTTGGCCCGGTGTATTGAAGCAACATGAACCCAGAAAAATATTAACAATGTGATTTTGATTAAATTGTTCTTTTTGCAATAGTTGTCATCCAATGGTACGTGTAAAGCATTAGCTTTTTATCACCACAAAATCTTGATTCTTGAATGGTTTGTCACGTGATTGAGTACAAAAATAAGATTGAAGTAGCTACAATAAAAAGTTCAAAATATTGCGAAGCAAAATATATATAAAAATTGGACAGCGCTATGTGTTGCTCGAATTCCAATATACGTACACTCCACAACCTGGTTTCTATCAGTTTGTAATCTTCGCTTTAAAGCCGTTAATGAAGAGGGTTCTCACGAACGCCCCGGTGTTCAAATATAGAAACACAGTGTGTCGTTCGACTCTTCTAAAAATAATCAATGTATTGTGCCATGCAGATACTCAAAACTCATTCCACATCAAACAGTTTCTATGTTATTGATTGGAAGTACTTTCAGCAGTATTACAATGTCGCAAGATGGCTTATTGGCTGAACAAAGTTCCATTTGAATTAACAGGAAATAAACTCGATACACGTATTAAATTGAATTTGCGGTTCAGAAAAGTCATCTGCCAAACAGGAGCAACCTTAAAATTCTCGAATATTGGGAACCAGAAAACAGAAATCACAATAGCAGAAACAGTATCGTTGATATGTCTACATTTGTTGACATGTTCTCACAGTCTGCTCAAATGAGTGATAATAAACTATCGCGGAGTAGCGGGAACTTACGTTATTCCCATTTTCACAAACAAATCATAATAATGGCTATGGATATCCTTTCGTATGTTTACTGTTAACACATGTATGGACGAAATCAAAATAATTAATCAAATCAACATGGGATATTTTTCTGTGGGCTGTGCGGCATTTAATCACAACTTAGTAATGAGCCAGGGGCAAAAACAACGGCATAATCTTCAGGTAAACTCAATCTGCATCTATCAGTTCACCTACTCCTGTGGTGCGGGATAAATTAACCACGTGAGCGGAAAACAGCAAAGCGGATGCTTAATCGTCATTCAAGTTGATGGAAGGAAATTAGTTGTAACAAGACAATCATTTCGATCATATTCCATCTGATTGAAATAGCCCAAAGAGTTCTCAATCGTTTGCATACACATCTCTCACAAACCATCAATTAAAATTGACTGGAGCATTTTCGGGATGAATGAAGCGATGGTCAGCAAAATATTTCGATCAGAAACATTTAGTATGTGAAACGAAACGAAACAAACGAAACAGATTAGTTACGCCACACTGGTTCCTACATAAAGGTGTGATATTGATCAAATTCTATTTTTAATTCCTTCATGTATTGTAGGGTTTTAGATAATTTACTGAAAAGGAAATCCTTCGCTATAAACCCGTACTACGTTAAATCGCTAAATACACTCGTAAAACAATATCAGTGGAATAGACCATCGAAAAAATCAATGAGATCAGGTTTGACTTACGATCGAACTTGTTCTTATCACGGTTGTCGCCCACTACTGCGCAAATCAGCCAGTAGATGGCAGTAAATATTCCCGCAAGTAACACAAAATGTGGTCGGTTTTTCGCTAGTGTTAACTGCTCATGAACCGTGCTCATTTGAGCGACTACAGTGGAATGAAAACACAGTGCGAAATGACTCAGTGTGCATTGTTTAAAAACGTTGGAAAACTAGGCTGAAACGTGTGTATCCTATGAAAAATCATCATCACTTGATCAGGTGATTGCATAGCTTCGTTTTCTTGCACAATTACGCACGTGCATTGATAGAAAACCTTAACGTCAACACCAGCATCAACTTGTCAACACCACCTGTATATCGATCAATAACCAGAAAACTAGCTTCGCAACATGTGTAGGGAAAGAGAGAGACCGGGTGCAGTGTAATGAGATATAGTATATTTCCTTTATGAATAACCAACTAACCCTAAAAGCTAAGAACTAAACTGTGATGTTTAATCACACCCAATTTTTCAATTGTATAATGTATATCGATTCCGACAATGTCGCTAAAAATGCTACACATCTGCTTATTAAAGGTTGCTTGAAAACAAATTCTGGAGCATGTTTTTATAGTGTAAATGAAGGAGGTGCCGTGGATGCTTAGTGTAATACGAATAAAAACCGCCGAAGTGTTTAACCACCATCTTTCATATAACGTATACTAGATTCATGGATTCAAAATTTTAAAAACTGATACTGCTTATTAGTAGTACACCATTCGAAATTGTTTTAAAACTGATCAATTGGTAATCTGGAATAGATGAGGAGTTAATGCTAATAGTAATGGATTTCAAGAACTGCCAGCATTGTAGATATTTCATAAGGATAATCATCTATAAGAATCTTTCATGATAATTGATAGGTTTAGCGGACAACAATATTGTTTGGAAAAGGAAGAGAGAAACATCCAGCGAAGCAACAAAATCTATCCATGACCTTAAAAGTACATTTCACTAGACTATTTGGCCGAAATAAATGCACGATTTCACTTAAATCTAAACGAAATTATGGAACCGATACCAGAAACAAGCTAACATCAAGGTTTGAACAATCGAGTAAAGATAACGTATTTTCTGTGTGACGAAAATGCCACAAACTTTTAGATTGCAGTTCAAGTTTTCCAACGATTGACCAACATTCTTCAGCTTAAATCAAATGTGTTGGAGAGAAATTTATTACATCCTAAATCATCAAACTTCGAGCAGGCCTCAAATAAGGAAACATAAATGGTGTAAAGTAAGTCACGGAATATTTCAGCCTTAACGATATGCTGTGCCGTGGAAGATAATGTTAATCGTCTGCTAGAAGTTCTGGGTACAACAGACACTGAAAAAGAACCAAACAGCGTCGATAAACCAGGTTGCCAAAACTGTTACGAACGTGTTAAAAGATAATGGTACTCTCGTGTCGAATTGCATATTTATACGGAGGGACGTAGGCAACAATAGCTTGAATTCGTGCTAGAGGATTATATCGATGGAGGCTTGTAGGAGCATAAGAATAAGAACCGGAAATATCTACTCAAGTTAATTCTAAGGCATTCAAGGGGTAAGCAACATTGTGGAACGTGGTAAAAGCTAGTGTCAAAGGCCTGGCCATGGATTTACTCGCAGTGTTGGCGCCATCGTAAATCATTCTAGGGAACAGTGATTATTTTGACGCGCAGAACCTTTTCATCCTAAAAACTCATATTGCATTTGTTCCACTTTCTTTTCAACGCATTTCCACTTTTGTCATCTTTCCTTGCATAACTGGTAGAAATGAATTTTCTTTCTTACGATGCCGTGCAGTATTATAGCTTTGGGAATGCTCAACAGCTTCGAGTGGATCCATTCGCGATCAATTATCAAATAAAAAACAATGTTGGCATGAACTTTCATTAGGCACTATCATAAATTGGCAGAGCCACAGTCTCATATTATCCTACATTTACAGTCAATGTCGGTCGTAAACACTCGAAAATAAAATGTTCCTTTCAAACCGATTTTAGATGGCACGACCACGTAGGACCTCTTCCGCTGGCAAGCATGAAATCGGCATATAACACGGATGTGCAATCGTGCAGTACTTCGTGCTGTGCGGCTAACACCGTGCTAAATTGATTGGCCAACTGTAGTGAGCTGAATGCTGAAACACGCTGGAGTCTCACTACCATTTCCTGTTCTGTTTTCTATCTCATATCAGTCTAGGCCTGGGCAACCTGACAGTATCTTAGCCCACGTGCAGTCTCTGACTGTGCGGCACTTTGCCTGGATCAGGCTTGTGCTTTCATATCATACTAATATTGATATACATCTAATTCATTGGCAAAAGAAGACATGCCATTAAGTGGTATTTGCGTACAATATTTTCGTCTCATGGTCCCCGAAGCTGGATACCCTAGTGCATAACAATTAGGAATTGCCACCATTATAATACAAATTTATCGATATCATTATTATGTTCATCCATGTAACCAGGGAAAAAGTAAAAACATGGCTAAAATATGTACATTTTCGCGTGAACAGAATAATCAATCAATCACCGAGACAGCAAATGAGAACGACCATCATCTTTTTGTCGTCTGCTTGCGGTCCTGTGAACACCATCTTCAATGGTACTTCGTTGCGCGTGGCTGATTTTCAAATCAGTAATAAACGATGCCCCGTGGTGGTGACGATTAACCGCCTCGCGAGCAGATTCCGCCGTTAGTTCCTCAATATGGCGACTCGTACGAATCGATCGCACTTTGTTGTATTCTTTAGCGTCTTGCATCATTTGCGCACGACGCGATTTGATTTCTTCACGCGACAGTTTTGGACGATCTTTCGTTTCCTCTCTTGCTGGACGGTCATGTCGACGTATGTCAACACGGTCTGGTCGGCGTTGGGGTGGTTGCTTATGACGTGGTTCATCTGATTCGGGAGATGATGGTCTTTTGGAATTGCTGTCTTTGTTTTCATCGAGAGAATTTTTCTCGTCACATTGTCGAACGATTTTTATGAATTTTTCAAGCAATTCATCCCCAGAGCTGCTGCTGGAACTGCTGGAAGGGCTACGAGAACGTCGATGGTGCTTGTGCTTTTTGGATTTCTTTCGCTTACGACCATGCTCCTTCTGATGCTTTTGTATGGTGAGCTGGAAAGTCAATGAAACTAGAACGTTTCACACTCACCAAGCGCCTGAGCTTTTTAATTTTTGCAGTGTTTTTCAGTAGTTCCATTCGTTTTTCCGTTTCACGTTGTCTGTAAAATCAATAACAAATAAAATCACCAAACATACTTCATGATGGTTAACGGATCCTCGCGATATTTGGTCTCCATATCGATCCGAGAAAGGCGTTGCGAAGAGGATTCTTCATAGTCTACGACAATCAACTGTATGCGCAAGGATGCACCAACCTCGGCCTAATTTTTCAATGTGCTCCGCGTCCGATACCGCTTTACCCAACAGATATGCTTCAGAATCATCCTTCGTCTGATTGTACATCCAACCGATATCATTCTGAGACCTTTTGTTTGTAGGTAAACAGTGCGATGCGCTTACTTGTCTTTTTTGAGCACAGCCGCTATTTTCGCCCGTTCACTTGCTGGCTGTAAATATGATGAAACAAAAAGAAAAGCTTAATATTGTGGAGGGTGACTAGGCTAGTAATAAAACAGTTCAGCGCCATAAACTTCGAGTCACAATTTTAGTAAACTTGTTAAAATATTGCAAAAAGCGAAATATAAGATGCACAACCTCATGTAAACGTGAAAGTAGAACAAGAGTATTTGATAAGAAAATACGAATATATTTAGTAAAATGGTGAGGGCTTGGCTATAACTGGAGTACCAACTAATTGAAAGCATGAGAGACCAAGCTGATGGCGAGTGATAACAGATAAGCGGACTAGTATACAAGGCAGAAATGGGTAACAAGACACCCGAAAGTAAGACTTCCTGATTGCACGAGTGTGCCATTGTGAATTAATTCTGTGATGTGCAGTGGAAACCATGCTAAATTGATTTGCCATCGGTACTTAGCTGTATGCGGAAACACGCTGGAGTCTCACTGCCATTTCTACTTCTATTTTCTCTGATATATCTGTCTACGCTTGAGCGACGTGACAGTATCTTATCCCACCTGCTGTCGTTGACTATGCGGTACTTTGCCTGAATCAGGCTTGTGATTTCATGCAAGACGGCATTCAGACTGCAACACAGTTCAGGCCTCACCAAAGGATTACTGATTGTATGGTGATAATGAAACTGTAAGAACAATCACTGGTGACGATCAGGTGGCTAAGGTATTACCTATATAGCTCATAAATAGGAAATGCGACAAAGAAACGTTACTTACGATGTCTTCCAGGTTGATTTTATTCGAAGACGAAGGAAAGCGAGAAGAATTCATAATTTTGGGGCATCAACTGAAAATAAAATCAATAGTAGGATGATGTCATCTAAAGCAGAATCAAAAAGCAGATACACATGAAAAGACAAAACTGAAATCTGAAAATGCCTGATTACTAGGACAGAGTTGGGCTGCCCAAAAGGAGACAATTAAAACAGAAAATCAGCAGTGGCTAAAAAGGTGTTCGTCGTATCAGATTACCAGAACTACTAACAGCACATGTAGCGTCATATAGGCGGGGTTAGTTTAAAACATGAACAAGAAACATTATGAACTCGTTGAAAACGCAAACTGTAACCTCGATGAATAAGCTGCACTTCTGTCAGGGCTACACAAAAAACCACAAAACGGTTATTAAAAAGTTTGCATGCAGTGTGAGATCATTGAAAGCATTTCGAGCAGAGGTCGTGGGAGCACGAGATCTGTCATTTTACCTGTATTTTCATAATTGCTTGTGGACGTGATACTATCCGGTTGCCCATGCTGAAGTAGGGGGTTGGCTTAGGAGACCCCACCCAGAGCCTTAGGCTAAAAAGTCTGAACCACAAGGCAGTGGGTTGAGACTGAGTTTGTCCGACCTCTATCCATTGACCTTTCTGGTATGAGTAGCTCTGCTGGCACCAAAAGACCACCCAGTATAGCTCAAGGGGGCATGAAGGTACACAAACCATCGCAGCACGTTAAGGTCCAGTCACAGCTTCTCCAGGCTCTGTGATTAAACAGTGATGAGACATCCTTAAAACATGTTCCAACCATCGCAAAAAATCAATCATCAGCATGTGTCTTATTCGGTGCCCTCTTGGTCCTAAGAGAAATGCTTATGCTTGCTCGCTTGCGGTGGTTGGGAGATGTTTTAAGAATGCCTACTCACCGTTTACGGTACCGCGCCTTATTCGCAGAGCCTGGCAGAAGCGGGGATGAAGAAACTCACCGTAGCGCTAGGATCAGTTGGACGTATTCGTTTGCCTGGGTGGGGTCCAAAAGCTCCACCTAATAGTTGGCTGGAAACCTTACGCGATATGGCTACAAATAGCAGTCAGTGGCGCCAGTGTATTTTATTGTGTGTCATAATTTTTTATCCGGTATTATTTTATATAAAAAACCAAAAAATCGCATGCAGTGAAACTTTAAAAACAAGCTGCTTTTGCGCATTTGCTTTTGCATATTCCGCTTGCCTGCTTTTCCTTTTTCACGCACTTGCTCATCTGCTTTTCCTGCTTCATATTGCTTGGCACTTTGTCTAGCTCTAGACTTGTGCTTCATGATGATGATGGTCCTAACACCCGTTTGCAGACATCCATATTTGTAACGCAATCCTATGCAGGCAACGAGGGTCAAAAACAAAAAAAACGAAGGATATATACTCGGATAGACCAGGTTTCACAGCCATAGAGTTTAGCAAGCACGGCTGCGTTGTACGCTCGACCGTTATTACGGATTAAAAAATCGGGTCGACGCCACAAACGGTGAAGTTTAGCAAATGCTACAATCATTTGGCGTACACGCTATGAGATATCGTCCCCGCCTGCAGAGACACAACTGCCTGTATGTATGTACAAAAGCACAAGCCTGATCCAGGCAAAGTGCCGCACAGGCATAGACTGCACGTGGGATAAGATACTGTCAGGTTTCCCGAGCCTAGACAGATATGCGAAAAAATAGAACTTGTAGTGAGACTCCAGCGTGTTTCAGCATGCAGCTCACTACCGGTGGCCAATCAATTTAGCATTTAGCTCCCTATAAAAAGCCACAAAGATCCAATGATGACACCACGACGCGGCGGATGTGACTCGCCGCTTCAAAAGTCACTGCCCCTTGTCCTATCGAAGGACATTGTATGGTGCACAGGCAAAAACTGCAGTCACCAACCTATCAACGGGGTTATCGAGCTCCGAACTGGAAATTCCCAGAAAAGGGCGTATGAACCGCTTCGTCGGTCACCGGCCACCGATAGGTGCGAACCTCTCTCGCTCCACTGCCTTGTGGGTAAAGCCATCGCGCTAAAGGCTCGGGGTGGGACCCCCTAAACGAAATCTCCCCTACTTCGGTGTAGGCAACCGGGTAGTATCATGCCTACGTTCAACTATGACGATGATGACAACGCCGCATGCTATCACTACGAATCCTACCTTCGAAAGCTATTCTCCAGAACCCACCACATCATCCCCTCCCCCTCTTTCCCTGATGAACTTCGGACCATCAATGCTGGACGCATTCCGTCGCAGCCAACTGTCCTTAGACAGGTGTCGATACCCAACGCTCTCCTCCGACCGCGCGCCCCTATTAGGCTTGCATCGTTCAATGTCCGCACCCTGCAACAACCAGAACAACAGCTTGGACTAGCCCGCTCACTAGAGACACTAGGTATCGACATATGTTGCCTATCGGAAACCCGTCTTCGCGACACGGATTCGGTATTGCAACTGAGTTCCCCTATGCCTCGTGGGAGTAGGTTCTACTTACGTGTGTCCAGTGATCCCGTTGCTTCCTCAGCCGGCCTAGCAGGTGTTGGGATTATTCTAAGCCAGAAAGCGGAAACCTCCCTCATAGATTGGATACCCGTTAATAGCAGACTGTGCGCAGCGAGATTTCAGGGTTACAGCAGAGTAAAAAAGCAACCTGACAGTATCTTAGCCCACGTGCAGTCGCTGACTGTACGGCACTTTGCCTGGATCAGGCTTGTGCTTTCGTATCGTATCGTAAACAAGCATAGCGATGAGAGACCTAACTTATTCGTGATCTCGGCTTACGCACCCACGAACTGTGGGGAAGATGAGGTGAAGGACGAATTCTACGAAGAACTTCGATCTCTCTTAACGAAAGCACGCAGAGGCGATATAGTAGTGCTTGCCAGCGATCTCAATGCCCGAGTTGGATGTATAGCGCACTCCGAGCGCTTCCTTGGGGGGAAGTATGGAATGTCAGATGACCGTACAGACAATGGAGAGAGATTGTTGTCCTTCTGTGACGACCACCGCCTCTTTCTCGTCTCCACAAATTTTAGACATTCCAAGCGCCAAATAGCTAACTGGCGATCCCCATCACAACGTACTTGGGCGCAGCTTGACCACATCGCGATAAGCTACAGGTGGCGAGGTAGTGTCAAAAACTGCAGATCATACTGGAGCACCAGTGTAGATTCTGACCACGCTTTAGTTTGACGAAGCCATCAAATCATTCGAACAACTCAAATCTGCACTAAACAAAGTCACTTCACTGACTCATTTATCAACGAACCCCAATGCTCGACTGTCTCTCGCTACAGACGCATCACAAGAAGCAGTCGGCGCGGTCCTTCAACAAGAAGAAGACAATATCACCAAGCCACTCGCTTTCTTTTCTCGTCGTCTTCAACCAGCTCAAACTCGATACAGTACGTTCGGCCGTGAGTTACTCGCTATCTATTATGCGATACGACATTTCAGACATTTGCTTGAAGGCCGTGATTTCACAGTATGGACCGATCACAAGCACTTAACGTTTGCTCTTTCCGCACCATCGGATCGATATTCGCCCCGAGAAATACGTCACTTGGATTATATCTCGCAATTCACGAGTGACATTCGATATCTTTCCGGCTCGTCAAACACAGTTGCGGATACATTCTCTCGGATTCAGTTAAGTGCTATCGACCTGCCTGGAATCGACTTTGAGCAATTAGCACGTTCGCAGCAAAATGACCCTGTAATAAATCGGTATATTACTTCACAATCGGGTAAAATCCGCCGTATCCCGATACCTAATTCCAATTCTTATCTGGTTTGTGACATGTCTACCGGTAAAGCCCGTCCAATTGTCCCATCAGATTTAAGACGTACCGTATTCGAGCATTTACATGGTTTATCACATCCCGGAATAAAAGCTACTAGAAAGTTGATTAGCTCTCGTTATCTTTGGTCTAATATGCATAAAGACATTCAACTTTGGACCAAGAGTTGCCTCCGATGTCAACAAAGCAAAGTCCAACGTCATACCATCAGTTCCCCTGGTGTATTTCCACCTGTTACGGAGCGCTTTCAGCACGTTCACTTGGATCTCGTTGGTCCATTAGCGGTCTCTAACGGTTGCTCCTATATATTGACCTGCGTCGACCGTTTTACCCGTTGGCCATTGGCCGTAGCCATACAGGATATCAGTGCAGAGACGGTTGCGAAAGCTTTCGTTCAACATTGGATCAGCAACTTTGGTGTACCGAACACTATTACCACTGACAGAGGTTCTCAATTCCAGTCAACGCTTTTTCGGGAATTGAATAGAACACTCGGTACAAAGCACATACAGACTACAGCCTACCATCCTTCTTCAAATGGCTTAGTCGAAAGATTTCACCGGCAACTAAAAGCCGCAATCATGAGTCACGGGAATTCAGAACGTTGGTCCGAGTCATTGCCTTCGGTGCTTCTTGGTATCCGTACAACCGTGAAAGAAGACCTGGGTTGCTCAGCTGCTGAGATGGTGTACGAGAGTACACTTAACCTACCTGGCGAATTTCTGACATCTTCCGATTCACCAAATGATCTTACAGCTCCACAATATGTCAGTCGCCTTCGCAGCTTCATGAAATCATTACGAGCTATCCCAACTCGCCAACAAGCCCAACCGTTCTATATCCCGGCAGACTTGTCTACCTGTGACTTTGTGTTTGTGCGCGCCGATCACGTACGTCGACCACTTCAACCACCGTATACTGGTCCGTACAAGGTGCTCAGCAGGCATCACAAGTATTTCGTAATTGACCGGAATGGATCAAGAGAAACTGTCAGTATCGATCGTCTGAAAGTCGCTTACGTAGAACCAACATCGGAAGCGAAAGCAAATACCCGAAACATTACTCCACAGACGTCTACTACTAACCAACACGTCCCTTCGTCTGATTCACCAGAAACCAACCTTACCCCCGATAAACCCCCATTTCGTTCGTGTCTCAAACCACCCGACAGACAAACACATTCAGGCCGCAAGGTACATTTTCCCCAAAAGTTTGACGATTTTATAACCTAATGTTTTTTTTGAGCGTCTTTTTTTTGTTCGACGCTCTAGGAGGGGAATCTGTGGTGACGGTTCAAATATTTAATCAATAGTAATCAATAATTTTGTAATTCAAATTTTCTTGTTGTTGACCTCACATTAATTACAATACACTCTTTGTCTACGCACGGTTTTCGTTCTTCTGTGGTTGTCTGGGAGTCAAATTTGTATGTGGATATAACGGGAATACACGCAGCCTCAGAATCCATTCCTCAATATCCACTACAGAGGCAACTTAGGGGGGATCTTATAGAGACCTTTAAGGTTGTCAAAGGATTAAGTTGTCTCGAATTCGATGACTTTTTTCGGTTCTCTCCTTTGGTTGGTACACAAGGGCACAGTCTTACGCTAAGTAAACAGCACACCAGGCTCGAATCCAGAACACACTTCTTTAGCATCCGTATAGTGAACGCGTTGAACTCACTTCCCGCAGAACTAATCATGGCAACTTCAGTAATTGCGTTCAAACATGGGCTGGACGAACAATGGCAGGTGCTCTTCCCGGAGCATTACCCTTAAGACTAAATCCCTCCATGTTTATGATCAAAAACCACAAAAATATTCGGAAAATCATTTTGAAACACAAAAAAGCGTTTCTTTTTCATTTTTTCGTATTTGTTGAAATAAACTGCTGTCCATCATCTTTTCATTCGATTGTACATGCAACATGCATTAACTCTCTCACCTTTCGGTGATGAGACCTCTTCCAGTGTGGATCTATCTCTCCCATCTATAAAAGCGGCTCTCGGTCTCTCGTGTCTAATTACCGACCGATAACATTACTCTCTGTTATATCGAAACTTATGGAATCTATTATCAGTGACTCTCTGATCCAGTTCATTGAAGGACTACACCTTCTGTCTGATTCGCAACACGGTTTACGTCCCCGGAGATCATGTGTGACAAACCTCATGCTCGCACGTGACCACTGGACATCCGAAGTCGACAAAGGACGAGAGATTCACCTAGTATACTTAGATTTCTCGAAAGCTTTCGACAGAGTCAACCATCGAATCTTGCTCCGCAAATTATGTTCTTTAGGGATTGCAGGTCAGTTGCTTCAGTGGCTTGAGAGTTATTTATCAGATCGCCGCGCATGCGTCCGCGTCGATGGATGTCTCTCTTCAAGTTTCAGCATTTCCAGCGGTGTCCCTCAAGGCTCTGTAATCGGGCCAACCCTATTCCTATCCTTCATTGATGATGTCGTTCAAGCCATTGATTCCCACACGCTCATGTATGCCGACGACATGAAACTCTGGAGAGTCATCACATGTCAACACGACATCGATCAACTACAGGACGACCTCAATTCGATTTATGTGTGGTCACTCGAAAATTGCTTACTGTTCAATACAGAGAAATGCCGCGTCCTTTCAACGCGTACAAACTATAGCCCAAGCTATTACCTGGGATTACACCCAATTGAGACGACTTCCTCAGAAAGGGACTTAGGCATTATCGTGCAGTCCAACATGTCAGTCTCGGCGACGTGCCTGAGAGCAGCCAATAAAGCAAACGCCATGCTTGGTCTTCTCAAACGTGTTTTTCGCAGATTTGAACCTCAATGTTTGTCGCTTTTGCTCAAAACATTCATCCGTCCACATCTCGAATACGCCGTTCAAGTTTGGTGCCCGTGGTTACTGACGGACCAAAGACTTCTTGAGGCTCCCCAGCGACGCGCCACAAAACTTGTCAGAGGTCTGGCCTCGTAATCAATAGTCAATAGTTTCAATAGTTAATAGTTTATTACGGTATAAAAGCGGGGAGCTTGTACAAAACCGCAGGGTGGATTGTGCAGTGGATCGAAAAGAAAAGAATAGTAAAATGTTCGAGTTTCCAAGGCCTTATAGCGGGCCACATTCGCGTTAACCTGCACCATCAGTGGATTTTTGTGGCATTTGGACAGGTAGGGCGTCAACCCGGGACACCGCTACCCACCACATCCTCCGGAACAGGGTGAGCTGAGACTGCGTGCGCTTGGACTTCCGATACTGGGATATTGGGTCTCAAGAAGTTTCAGCAGTTCAGCAAAGTGGTCGAAGGGAAATGTGATCCATATTTTCTGGGACGGGAAACGCTGTGGAAAGAGGGAAAGATATGGTGCAGTATCACAAAGAATATAAGCGTAAAAAAGCATAATTAAGAATTGTGTATCGTCTGATAAAAATGGAGGTCAAGGCGTTTTTTAAAAATAATTAGGGATGGGGCAGAAATAACCGGAATGGGTAGTGCGTTCCAAGCTCGAGGAATCCGGACGGCAAAGGAGTATCTGCGGCAGTCCAATCTACTATGCAGATGAGCCAACTTCAAGTGATGACCACGATTTGCTGATTATGGGGCCATTTTAAGCATACCCCTACATGGGTGAGTTTCTTCCGTCAATATCCGATACGCAAGGATCAGATCGCCTCGGATACGACGATAGTTTGTAGAGAATAATTTTAGAGTCGTAAGACGTTCCTCATATCTGACGGAGCTAAGCCCCTTGACAAGCTTCGTAGAACGTCTCTGCGGCTGTTCTAGGGCGTGCTGGTCACGTTTCAACCATGGGTTCTAGACGGAGACAGCATACTCCAAGTGTGGCCTGATGTACGCCTGAAGAAGAAACGGGAAGAGACGTGGATCGATTGTTCCGAACGCACGTTTTAAAAGCCCAACGTTTCTATTTGCCACGGTTGAAGCTCTACTACACTGAGCAGAGCAGCCCAAGTCATTTTGTATAATCACCCCAAGATCTTTTTCTTGCATCGTGACAGCGAGCATCTTGCCACCCAAATTATAGCCAGGGTCGCCAGGAAGACGAATGCGTAATGCGTGGCATTTGTCAGTGTTGAATGGTATGCGATTGATCGTAGACCATGCGTGTAATGAATCCAAGTCGAGTTGAAGTTTCCTTGTATCGCTGGGTGAGTTGATGACGCGCCAAATCTTGATATCATCCGCGAAAAGGAGAAATGGTGATTCGACGTACCCACCAATGTCGTTGATAAATATCAAAAATAAACGCGGGCCAAGAACTGACCCCTGAGGTACTCCGCACTGAATTGGGAATGGCTCTGAAAGGGTCTGTCTAACACGCACCCGAAGGTTTCGTGAACGTAGGAATTCAGCAACCCAGGACAGCAACACGGGTGGAATACCCAATGCTTGCAGCTTGTGAAGCAATATCGCATGGTCAACTCGGTCAAATGCCTTAGAAAAATCCAAGTAAATGACGTCTATACCCTGACCTTCGTCAGCAGCTTTAGTCCAGTAGTCTCTGGCTAAAAGCAAATTTGTGGTACAAGAATGCCCTTTACGAAATCCATGTTGTTCTGCAGCGATGAAATAGGAACTATTCACAAAAGCCATAATTTCATCGGCAACAATGGCTTCCATCACCTTGGATAACACTGGGAGAAGGGTGACTGGACGGTAATTGGCAGGATCACTACGGCTTCCACCTTTGAAAATGGGAGTGATGATACCTTCCTTCCAACCAGTAGGGACTTCAGAGTTATCCATCAATTTTTGGAAATAAGCCGCGAGGGGTTCGCAAAGTTGATCGGCAACTGCGCACAATGCTTTCGGTGTGATACAGTCGATACCCGGTGATGAGTTGAGTCGAAGTTGCATGATTTTTTCCCGAACTTTGCTGGCAGAAAACATAATACAAGAAGGTTGAGATGATGGGGTCAAAAGCATGGGGAAAATTAGAGAGGGGTTTTGGAAAATCGGCATGTAATGTGATCTTAAAACATTTGCCGCATCCTTTGATGTCGTCGTGGAACCTATACTGGTGGTAAGTGAAGGGATACCAGTCTGAACCTTCCGTTTATTGTTGATAAATTTGTACAAGAGCTTATTGTTTTCCAGGAATTGACCGGTGAGTTTACTTTGATAATCAAATTTATCCTGGCGCACCAGTCCCGTGCAATGATTTCGTAATTTTCTGTAACACTCCCAATCATTAGGCAGTTGTGTCAGTTTGAACTCAGTCCATGCAGCATTTCTGCGGCACATCCATTTACGAGTTCTGCTCCGAATGAATGTGTCGGTGGTTTTTCGCAGGACGGGTTTTGAGACTGAAGAAAGCTCTAGCATCTGGTGCCACTTGGTAACAAAATTTTGCCAAACTGAATCCGGACCGTCCTCTAACATGAAATCGAAGCTATTGGCGGCTACAACGTCATAGAAAATGCCGTAGTCAGTGACCGTCCGTAACTGAGAGTCCTCATGGTTGAGGTAGTTAGCATAGCACACAAAGTCAAAAGTTAAAACTATATGGTCGCTTTTGCCTAACGGAGTTTCACTCGAGATTTCCTCAATCATCAACTCCTCATTCGTCAGTAAGAGGTCCAATAGAGAAGGCGTGTCAGTTCCACGAAAACGTGTCGGTTCAGTCACGTGATTGTACAAAGGGTGACTTCCTATCAGTTCACGCAGCTCCCAAGCAAAAGTATCGCGGGAGGGTTCAACAGTCAAACTGGGTGAATTGAAATCTCCCATCAACAAGACGTGACTATGTTGCATTGATAAGGCGAATCGCAAGGAGTGTAATAGGTTGACATCAGCAACAGGTTGAGCATTTGGTGGGCGGTAGATCACAGCCAGTAGAGCAGAGTCACTGTTTCTAAGCTGCAAGCGGCACCACAGTGAATCTATGGTTTGCAGATGAATGTGAGATAGTGGTTCACAGTGGAGTGAGGAGTTATGGTACAAAAGAACTCCACCACCCTTGGTGGGACGATCTTTCCGAATGACAATCATACCAGAAAGTGAAATTTCGGCGTCTGCAACGGAAGATGATAACCATGTCTCAGTCACAGCTATCACGTCGAAGCGTTGAGCAGCGTGTCGAAGACGAAGTTCAGGAAGTTTACTGAGTAGGCCTTGGGCGTTCGCATAGAAACACTTCAGGCTCTCGCGCGATAGGGCGGAGTCTGCAGAGTTGTTTTGGGAGTCTATTACGCCGATCCTAATAGGACCGGCTGGCTTAAGTTTTTTGAGGCATCAACACTTTTATCGGCAGAATCACACTGAAGCTTGTCGATTCGCTTTTTATCGAGGGCAGAACGGAGGCGAATCTCGGAAGGTGCAAAACGTTTGTATCGGTAACAACTCTGTAACGCATCATTCACCATGGATTCTGATTGAAAAGTTACTTTGAGTATGCGGGGCCCAGAGCCCTTGTAACTGGGGGAAACAGGTAAACGTTTCAAACCAATCGTCAGAGTGTCAGTGATTTTACTTTGTTGTTGTATGAAACGCCACTGCTCGCAGTCGTGTGTAGTGTTTTTATTGGCATCATCGTCATTTAGTTCTGAAACGCCATGAATGAAAACGCTTTTCTTGTCATTCTCCAGCTTCCAGTTGAAGTTCGTTTCTTTCTTGGCTTGTCGCTCAGCCCATGACACGTCCGGAAATATGCGGATGGGTGAATTGCTGTTGCGCAAAGTGTATGCAGAGAGTAAGACGGATTCAACATCCTCCAAGGATGTTAGGGTGATTCGCAATAATCTAGGCTCGCCAATATGTAATGATTTATGGTGCCTGGACAGACGTACAATGTTCCCGGCCTCTGCAGAAACCTTCATTGAGTCACATATCGTCTGCCACTGTTGTGCATCTTGCACCTGGCGAGTTTTGGAACAAGGCGAATTTGCCTCTGGCACATTGGTGCATATCACGGTTAGCACCTCATTGCAACGGGAGCTTGTTGTGGTGGCCACTTTCTTCACTGCTGTGAACTTGGCACGAGTGTTGTCTTTTGCAATCCCCGGAATCGTATTTGCGGGTGTGTACGTAGAACCAGTGGAGATCGCCGCAGAAGCAGCAGTTGTAGCAAATGTCATCGGTGTTTCAGTTACAGATGAGATTCCAGCAACCAACGACCCAAATGTGTGCTTCGCTTTCGGGACAGAAGGAACAGCAACCCTTTTCAACTCGGACTGTTGACGAGTACACAGAGCACCATGGCTGTTTTCTAACCGGAGCAGTCTACTTTCAAGAGATGCAATTTTCTTAGACTGTGCAACTTGAACTTGAACTTGTTGGTCTAACAACGATAGCAGACAACGGACAGTTGGGTTTATCGAGCATACTGCACAGAGCCAAAGCTTACTTGCGTTTTGTTTGTGTTCATTAAAAACAGCGGACGTCAAACCCGAGCAATCAGGATGACACCAGAAAGAGCAATGACTACTTCTATCCCATCAGAACAGGGGTGGAACAACCGGCTTTACCGCATTGACTTGCTTTGCAGACGGCTTTTGGGTTCAGGAGCTTTCTTGTCTCGTGCATTTTGTTGCAGTGAGAATTTTTTGAGACACTCTCATACCTTTTGATCTACGAGCAACCATTATCCTAGAAAGTTTGTTACGAAGAAAAAAAACATTCAGGTAGCAAAATTTCACGTTGGATTTCAAAATCGCGCATTTGTCAGCTTCGCTAATTATCATTGCCGATGAACGCGACGCACCGGAGTTCGGAGTTGGAATATTTTTTGTGTCTGGATAATTGCATCGGACATTGAATTTTCACTTACCGTGATTTCGTTCCTTTGTCCGCTTTACCGTAACATTTTTCTGTTATATTTTGAACTTATCCACTACATAATTGATGAGCCCGACGTGATTCGAACACGCAGCCTTCTGGTGAGCCCGTTTTCCATTTTTCGCTCGAAACTCCCTTTATTTTTGCAATTTTGACATAATGTCGTTGGAACCCACCGAATCGCAAGTGAACGTTTTCGGCTGTATTACCCCAGCATTCGATCCTGCTAACCCACATGTCTGGTTCATCCAGGTACAAGGCATGTTTTGTTTCAGACGAATTACGAAGCAAGACGTCATGTTTTCTTTTGTACAATCACAGTTACCATCTTACATCGCAAAAAAATTACTAGACGTTCTCGGTCCCATGCCCTCCATTTAGCCTTACGACACGCTGAAGGCTGCTGTCCTTAAGCGTACTATGGCTTCTAATTATTCTAGGCTAAAGCAACTACTTGCTGTTGTATAAATCGGTGACAGAACCGTTTCACAGCTTTTGCTTCACATGCGTTCTCTCGTGGGCAAAACAAAGTTAGACGATTCCGTGCTACAGCAATTTTGTTTGAACTCCTTGCCATCCAGCACCAGTGCCATCCTTGCCGTGTCTGTTGGTGAAGCTTGTCTCGACACTTCGGCTGAACTCGCAGACGAAATCGATGAACGCATCGACAGAACCAGCGTTAATCAAGTATCAAAAGAAAGTAACCTCTCACAGTTGGAAGCAACCGTGGCCATGCTGACTAATGAACTCTCATCCTTGTGGCACACCATTTCCATCATGGAACGGCCCAAAACGTCTAAATTTAAACCTCGGAGTCTATCTGTAAATAGAAGCTGCTCTCGTACTCGTGATTCTACCTGTTTCTGTTATTACTACCGTCGGTTCGGAAACGCTGCGCGCAATTGTCGCCCTGGTTGTAAACATCCTAACCCTGACAGCCACCGTGTCGTAAAACCACGTAGCCGGCCAGTAATTGCGACGATTGCTCCTGACAAAGGCACTACTCGCCTCTTGTACGTCTACGACGCGTCTACTAAGCTCAACTTTCTCGTAGACACCGGCGCCGGGGTTAGCGTTATACCGCGCCGTTGCGAAAAACGCGACCTCCGACCATCGAGCATCACACTGTAGGTGGCTAACGGTTCGAAAATCTCCACCAATGGTGAGATACTTCTGAAACTCAATCGCGGACTTAGACGTGCTATTCTTTTCGTCTTCTCGATAGCCGATGTTCAAAAGCCCATAATCGGAATCGGCTTCCTGACGAAGTACGGTCTAATAGTCGACAACTACACGAAAATACCACGTCACTCAACGTGTCCATGAAAATCTGTTCCATCATGTCACATGGTCTGCGCATTGTCGTCCCGAATAATGACACTTACAGCTATGTCTTGCGCGAATTTACGACCTTAACACGCCTAGCATCATACACGGAGCGACCTACCTACGATATTCATCATCACATCGTCACTAAAGGGTCTCCAGTTTTGGCTAAAGCTGGAAGACTACCACCAGAAAAACTGAAAGCATCAAAATGCAAATTTAAACATATGGCTGCATTAGGTATAATTAGACCGTTCACTAGATCGTGGGCTTCGCCATTACATATGGTCGCCTAGAAGAATGGCGATTGGAGACCTTGAGTCGTATATCATGCGTTGAATAATGTTACACAACCTGACCGCTATCCTATTCCTCACATTTCGCTGAAACAAATGACCTTGAACAAATTGTTTTTGCAAATGTACATACTATAATCTGATTGTACAAAGCTATAAGAAATTATTGGTCATGTTTAACATGCCTTGGATTTCCAAGAATAAAATTTATTTATTCACGATTTTTCGCTTAGCCTTTACGGAAAATCAGTTTTCTCCAAATTGGACCTCGTACGTGCATACCACCAGATTCCCATGGCCCCTGATTATATTGCTAAGACTGTTGTAATAACGCCATTTAGTCTTTTCGAATTCATTCGCATGATGTTTGGTTTGCGCAACGCAGCACAGTCTTCTCAAAGGTTCATGGATCAGATTCTTCGTGGTCTCTATTTCGTCTTCGTTTATATTGACGACCTATTAGTAGGTAGCTCATCACACGAGGAGCATGTCAGACACCTCCGTTAAATCTTCCAACGTTTTGCCCAATACGGCGTCACTATCAATCCCGACAACTGCGTTTTTAGCCACTCGACTATCGATTTTCTTGGTCACAGTATTGACAGTAATGAAATAAGTCCGTTACCCGAAAAGACACGGTCCATACTAGAATATCAATTGCCACAATCAATTAAGAGCTTAGCGGGTTTCTTAGGCGTCGTTAATTATTACGGACGATTTAGTGCCAACGCTGCTAAGATACTTCAACCGCTCACCAATACGCTTAAGGGTAATCCCAAAAGTCTGTCAATTACAACCGCAGCAGAATCCGCATTCGTCGAGGTTAAAGAACGTTTGAGCAACGCTCCTCTCTGAGTCAATTGAAAACCGATGATAACACGCATTTGGTTATGAAAACCGACTCATCACAAGTTGCAGTCCGAGCTGTGCTACAACGAGAAGCGAACGGAGAAATTCAACCGCAGTCTTTTTTCTCACGGTAATTGCAACCATCCTAGACTAGGTATAGCACTTTTGGACGCAAACCGCTCGCCATTTACCTAGCTATTAAACACTGCTGTCACCTACACGAAGGACGCACCTTAACTGTGCTTACCGACCACAAGCCAATCGTTTATGCGTTTCGTCCTCCTGCAGACCGAAATTCCCTGAAAGAAATTCGTCAACTCGACTTCATTACGCAGTTCACCATAGATATTAGACACATTGATGGTGACCGTAACAATGTCGCTGATGCGCTATCACGTTGTACTATCCAACAGATAAGCAACTTAGTACTCGATCTCAGAGAGCTAGCCTGTCATCCAGAAAACGACACTGAATTTTCCGAAATCGTCACAAATAAGTCACTCAAATTTGCCCTTCTGCCGCTGCTAGATTGCGATGTTCAGATTCACTGTGATATATCAACCGGTAAGCCAAGACCTTTCATCCCGGAAGTTTTTCGATCACTATCATGGACTGTCGCAACCGAGTATTCGCTCAACCGTAAAACTCATAACAGATTGTTTCATCTGGCAGAATATGCAATGCGAAATTCGTCAATAAGCAAAACACTGTGTGACTTGTCAGATCAGCAAAATTCCCCGACACACCTGTGCCCCCTTGAGTACATATCCTTTACCTGAAGGTCGATTCACGCATTTCCACCTGGATATCGTTGGTCATTTGCCTGTTTCCCGAACGTATAGCTATATCCTGACTTGTGTCGACAGATATACACGCTGGCCCATAGCAGTTTCTTCGCGAAATATTTCTACCAAAGCCATCGCACGAACATTCGTCGATTCTTGGATCTCCATCTTTGGTGTGCCTAATACCATTAACATTCACAGAGGATCGCAATTTACAAGTGTTCTGTTACGCGAACTAAACCGCTCCTTAGGATATGATCATCTGCGTATTACCGAATACCATCCCGCAGCTAATGGATTAGTTGAACGTTTTTATCACCGGTTTAATGCTGCCCTCACCACTTGTTCAGAACAGAATGGTCTGAATGCCTTCCTATTGTACTTCTCAGTATTTAAAACACCGTTGAAGAAGACATCGGTTGTTTATGTGAGTTGGTATTTGGAACCACATTGAGACTGCCAGGCGAGATGGTACTTGACACGCGCACTACCGGCGAAGTTTAGCCAGCATCCTACTGCTCCAGACTCAAGCAATAATTTCAGTTCATCAAGCCCGTTCCGACACATGTTACCGACCGCTCATCATTTATTCACAATGATCTCAAGAGTTGTCCCATCGTTTTTGATCGAGTTGATGCTGTTAGAAAGCCCTCACAAACTCCGTACGAAAGACCATTCAAAGTAATGGAACGCAAAGAGAAATATTTCGTTCTGCTACGCAACGGCATACAAGACAAAGTTAGCGTCGATCGCTGAAAACCTATGACGAACAGTGACGATCTATCAAATTGGCCCTCACCCATTACATGTAACCCTTCACCACGTAAAACACGTACCGGCCGTAGAGTAAAGTTTCCCGCAAGACTGGTTGAATGCATACCATAAACGGTGTATCGATGGTTCATCCGTCGATGCACACTATAAGGAGGAGTTTTGTAGCAATTTGTAATTTCACTTTCTTTTCAAATGTTTTTCCATTTCCACCGATGGTTGTTTCAATTAACGATTATTAGAAACTATGCTTTATTCGCGTGCGTTCTTCTTCTGCTTTGTTCGCTTGTGCGGTATTGTTGCGTGTTTGTGAATCACGACGATTAACAGCAAATTTGACGTGTCGCCACATTCGTCAGCTTCGCCAATTATCATTGTCGATCAATGCGACGCATCGGAGTTCGGAGTTGGAATATTTTCGTGTGTGGATAATTGCATCGGACATTGAATTTTTACTTACCGCGATTTCGTTTCTTTGTTCGCTTTTACAGTAACATTTTTCTGTTATATTTTGCACTTATCCACTACAAACGCAATATATAAATTCACGATCTCCTTTCAAGGTATTCACTTAATTGAATATGAATGTCATCAAAGCAACTTACTTTTCTAATTTTTAAGTAAACTGAATGGGTAAGTGACGATTTGTTTTATGTGAGAACATTATTATATAATTAATGATGCACTCAATTTTCAAGTTCAAGTTGCGCACGGCTAAAGGTGGCTAAATCCAATCACGAGCCCAGATTTCCTTCGACGGTATGCGGTTGAGTACCCTGAACATCGATATTGAGTATAAAGTTCGTACGTTCCACACGTTCGTGTTTCCGGACATCTGGAAAGTGAGGTAGGGATTCCCTTTAACTGCATGGTGAGAGGTCAATAATTCATGAAACAATGCAATAATATGCGTGAACAATGTATGATTTATGAAATCACTGGCACAGTCGATGCAAAGTGTAGCACAGTTATAGACTGCATGTAGGCTATTATGCTGTCAGGTTGTCCAGGCCTAGACAGATATGAGATGAAAATTTAACTGTAAGTTTTTTATTAGACAATGTGCGAAATATAGTGGGCCATTTAGCGTTTAATTCCCTTTTAAAGCTTTGAACATTTGG